>NAJQ01000004.1:0-134269 GCA_005059865.1 Friedmanniomyces simplex
CTCAGTTTCAGCGTCCAGGCGTTGGTATCCACACTCGCGTCCACCACCTCTCCAACCCTAGGCGTCGAGATTTCCATATTATTATTCGCTTCTATCCCTTGCCCATCCCGCAATTTCCGGAACTCAGCAGCTAGTCGCTGCGTCTCGCTCTCCTCGCCCGAGATCAGGATGAGCTTGCGCGGTCGCATTAGGGGCACGATCATGAGTAGCGCCCGCAGATCGTGAAGGGCGGAGAAATCCACATGCGCGACCCGGAACCATAGCTCCAGAATCCGGGAATCGTACACGAGTTTCTGCGGACCAGCGGGGACAGCGTCGTCGGGCTCGTAATCGCTCTCCTCATCTCCGTCACTCTCTTCCTCGGCAGCAGTAGCAGCAGGTGCGCCACCGCCATTCCTGCGCTCGCCCGTCGCGCGAGCAATCGCCGCATCGATATCATCCGGCGCCCTCGCCCTCCCACCTTCCATCCTCGCCCTCTTGTTCCCGTGCCCGTTCTGCAGTTTCTCACCCCTTCTACCCTTGGGTCCCGCAGCATCGCCCCACTTCCTTTTCTGCCCGACCGCCGCCGTCCCACCATCTTGCTTCGCACCACCATCCCGCATATCAACACCCTCAATCGCATCCCTTTCCTCCGCCCGCAGGTACTCCTCCGGTTTAATCGCGTCCCCAAACTCATCCCCTCTCTGCCGATGCGCGACGAACGGAAACACCTTCTCCCTGCCCCTCTTCCCTCTGACATCATAATCATGCACGGAAGGGACAGCAGACTTACTTCGCAGCAGCACATTCACACCCAACTCGGCATCACTTAGCGCTCCGGCCCCCGCTTTATTCCTTTTCTGGCTCTGCTGCGTCAGCTGCACGGAGAGGTTCAGCGCGCGGCCCTGGTGCTCGGCGTCTTCGTCTTCCTCGTCGGAGTCGGATGACTCGTCTTCGTCTTGCGGGTCGAGGACGTCGGTCGCGGTGGGGTCGACGAGGGTGTTGTCGCCTTGGAGCGTGCTGTGGAGCTGGCGTTGGCGTGCGGCGTAGGTTTCGTATAGTGCTGTTTCATCGGCGTTTAGTGAAGCTGTGCTGGTTTCTCGGAAGTCGACGGATATGCCGTCTGCGTTGACGATCTTGGCGCCGCTCGCTGCGGAGCTGAGACCGGTTTGTGTCTGCCAGGCCTCCCACAGCTGCTTACCCATTCCTTTCCGCATCGGATCAACAGTGGCGACTTTCTCCGTCAGTATGACCAAGTTCCTCGGATCACTAGCCAGAGCCTGCACCGCCTGTCTCGCAAAGCCCCACTCCAGAGTCGCATCGCTCGCCAGTAACACACACGGTTTGCTCCTCGCCAACGCCTGCTGCACCCGGCTCTCCCGCTCAAGCATTTTGATGAATCTCCAATCCATGGGGTTGTTGATATTACCCTGCCCTTTACCCTTCGTCATCGCCGCCTCCGCCTCCGCGCGCACAGACTCCTCGACCCACTCCAGCATACTCTGCAGATAGCGCACCGAGGCCGCAGCGGACTTTGTCGCCATATACAGCCTCGCAGTCCGGTAGGTATCAGCATGGGGCCCGCCGAGTCCGTCCCGCCACGTCTCGTTGAGTAGGAAAGCCAGCTCCAGCATACGCGCGGAAGAGTCGGTGGGGATGAGCACTTTACCACCCTGCGCGATGGTTTCCCGGATCAAGCTTACGAGCCTGGCATCGCGGTCTTTCCGCGGTAAAGACTCGCCTCGCTCGACACCCTTTGACGAGCAGATGAGCGCTGTGGGCCGTTGCAAGGGCTCGATGATCTCTTGGCCGCCGGATAGCAGAGTCGCGCCGGGTAGTAGGTTCTCCCGCCCTTGATTCCAGTCTGCTGCGTAGACGATGCTCTCCATCCCATGTTGAATGTGCCATATTGCGCCTCCCAGTGTATGTCCTGCGCCGTACGCTGTGACTGTGAGGTTGCCTAGGGACGGCGAGAAGGGCGATGCAATCGGTTGATGCGGTTGCGAGTACTTGAGCGGGTTGATCAGGGCGAAGTAGCTCGCGATCTCGTCGGGTGTCGGCGCTTCGAAGAGGAGGTTCGGCAAGGCATCGGATGCTGGTGATCCGGAAATGGAGGACAGTGGTATGATGGAGGCAGCGAGTGGCGACGAGGCGTACAGATCGGTCAGGAGCGTCCGGCCGAGGTTGATGACGGGGGTGGTAGCGTAGACGGGGATCTTGATGAAGAGAGGGATGTGCTTGCAGCAATGCGCGTATGCGCCCAGGTGTTCGATGGTCGCGTGTGTCAAAAGGATGATGGAGAGCGTCGACACCCGATTCTCCACCGCCTCGAGTCTCCGCGCGTCAAAGGCCTCATCCCATCCGATGTCGACCAGTATCTTCACTCCTCCATCCAGCTCCAGCAGCGACTGTGAGGCGGGAGACTCGGATTGGGCGCCGAGGAGGGGCGTGAAGTGGAACATGGTCGCGTGTTATCGGTCCAGCATTGTTGTGTTGTGTTTTGTTGTTGTACCCCCGACTGCTCCTTCCTCTTGCGCTTTCGAATATGTTCTAGGGAATAATTGTATCACATGCGGCGCGGAAGTGAAGCTGCATGATGGTCCAAGCTTCGAGGTTTCAGAAGTTCACATTCATGCCGCAAGCCACGATTGAGCTTGCACCTGAACGAAGAAAGCACGACACTACAACGATCAACCTGCTCCCGTAACATCGACGAAACTATTGCTTCGCCCTCCAACCACCCACATCAGCCCTTCATCGAAAAGGGAAGGCGCGACCATGGCGGCACGTGAGAAGGGCGGCCGCGTCGTCTTCATCGGCAACATCCCCTACGGTGTAAGTGAAGAGCAAATTTGCGAGATTTTCGGGCGCGTGGGCAGCGTTGTCAATTTCCGTTTAGTCTACGACAAGGAGACACAGCGACCGAAGGGTTTCGGCTTTCTAGAGTACACGGACGTGGATGCGGCGGCGAGCGCGGTGCGGAACCTGAACGATTTCGAGATCATGGGGAGGACGTTGCGGGTGGACTATAGTAACGATAATGGGGGTGGTAAGGGAGGACAGCGGGATGGGCAGAGGGATGGCGGAGAGGGAGGAGGGAGGGCGCCGCCGCCGGCACACTTCAACATGAATGCGCCGCCGCAGACAAATGGAGGGGATCCCGCCGCGCTGCCACCACTGCCACCTGGACAGCCTCTGCAGGATGGTCTCACAGCTCCAGACGCGATCAGCAGGACACTGCAAGCCATTCCCGCTCCGCAACTCCTTGACATCATCAGCCAGATGAAGAACATGAGTATCGTCAACCCTGCGCAAGCAACTGCACTCCTCGCGTCAGCACCACAACTAGGCTACGCCATCTTCCAGGCTCTACTCCTCCTCGGACTTGTCGATACCAACATCCTCGGCAGCCTCATCTCGCAACCCGGCCAAGCACCGCCACCACAACAGCAGCAACTCCCACCCCAACAACCTCCACCATCCATGCAGTACCAACAACCACCACCCCAGCAAATGCCGCCCCAACCCCTCTACGCACAACCACCCCCGCAGTACCAGACTCAACCACCACAACAAGCCTACCAGCAACCCCCACCCAAGGCCTACGCCCCGACCCCACCCGTCCAGCACCCAGCGTACCAACCTCCTCCGCCTCCGCAGCAGCAACAGCCAGCATCTCTGCCGGGCGTGGCACCCGAGCAGCAGGCGATCATCCAGCAGATCCTGGCCATGTCGCGTGAGCACATCTTCTCCCTGGATGAGGGCCCGCGGAATCAGATCCTGGCGATTCGGGCGCAGTTTGGGGCGCCTGTGGTGTGAAAAGCAGGTTATAAGACGAGACGAGAGATAACGGACAGGATGTGCTCAGTTTGAGGCTCAAGGCGAAGCGAGGAGGGTCGCTCTGGAAGGGATGACGGCTAGAGCCCGAGGGTGAGTGCGTGGGCTACTATTTAAGGGCAAGCGAGGCGTTCGGTGGTGTTCCTGCTTGCTTGGGAAGAAGAGAGGAGGCAAGAAGATGTCATCTACTTTACTAGGCCCGCAAGACGCGATGCCCATCCTCGCGCCTTGGACACAAGGAGACTTTCGGTCGGCGCTCAAAGCCGTTCGGAATCGAAGGGTTGTGGAATCGTCAAGATCCCTGGCCTGCCGTGGGAGTGGCGGCGAGTGTACGCGTAGTAGCTAGCTATACTACCTTATACTGCAAAAGCCATATGCCGCCAAAAAAGTGCGAGCACATGTACCTCCACACTGGAATGACCTGATTACGTGATCATCTTGGCACGCTACGTAGCAACTACAGCACCTCGTTCTTCGACTCCATGGCCTACATATACCTCGTGCAAGTATCACCGCACTCCGATAGCAACCGTCCGCATCGATAGCAGAAAGCAGCGCCACATCGGCATGTCATATGCATGCACCCGCTCGATTTCTCGACCATGTTACGGCAGCGAGGACACGCTTTCCAGCCGCTACTGGCAGCGAGCGCGCGAGCCTGCTGAGCAGCGACGTCCGCCACGCACTCTCTGCCAGCATGGGACGCCCCTTTGCAGTGACGACAGGTTTGGTGACCGCAGCGATTGCAAGCGATCACGTCTGGTCCAGTTGCGAGTCGGGCGGGAAAGAAGGCACCGCAGGTTGGACGATGGCAGTATGTCGGATTTGCCTCCCGAAGCTCTTCTACCATGGCGCTATACTGTGCGAGCTGCTGAGTGTTCACAATGGCCCGGATCTGTTCTGCTGAGACTGTTTGCTGGCAACACTGGAATGGTGTGCGCGCCGCGCATGCGGCAATTATGGCGTCTGTCTATATCAGCACGGTGTACCCTTTCCGTTCGCGTCCTGAAGCGCAACTCACCACGGAGTTCTCCATGGCAATACCAATGTCGGCACGTTAACTGGGTCATGCCCGCAATGTCGAGCTGTTCGAGACAGACAGCACAGTCTCGCAGTCGGGCCCTCCGTTGCTCTTCTGCCTCTTGAGCTTGTCTCCTTCTCCGGTCACCTTCTCCGGCGACTCTTGCTACCTCAGCCTCTCGGGCTCTTCTTCTCCGGTCCTCTTCCTTAGCGATCCTTGCTGCTTCAGCAGCTGCCGCAGCTTCCTGGCGTCTTCTCCGCTCGTCCGCTTCTTCCGCTATTCTCGCTGTTTCGGCCACGGCCTGAGCTTCCCGGCGCCTTCTCCTCTGATCCCTTTCTTCGGCAAGCCTCGCGACTGCGGTAGCTGCGTGCGCCTCTCGCAGTCTTTCTCTCTCAACCGCTTCATCGACGAGTCGTACCACTTCAGCAGCTGCCTCAGCTTCCCGGCGCCGCCTCCTCTCATCCGCTTCATCCGCCAGTGCAGCTGCTGCGATTGCTGCTTCAAGTTCCAGGCGCTCAATCCGCTCTAAGCGCTCCTGTTCTTCCAAAGCTAGGATCAGATTCACCGCCTCTTCCGACTCCTTGCGCTCTTCTTCTGCTGTTCTGCGCAGCTCTGCCTCTACCTGCCTCCTCTCAGCTTCTTCCGCGAGCCGAGCGGCCTCGGTAGCTAGAGCTGCCTGCCGAGCGGACTCCTGTGCTTCAGCACGTAGACGTTGTTCCTCCGCCGCTTTCGCCGTCCGCTCGTCGATCTTCGACCGTTGTGCAGCATCTCGGCGTTCTCTTTCTGCACGAAGTAAGTCAAACTCCCTTTGCGTCTTAACCTGTGCACCCCCTTCAGCTGACACAATTTTGTCCTGCCACGCTTCATGAGTCTGGCGCACTCGCTCTGCTGCATTTTTGACGACCTGCAGGTTATCCAAATCCCAGGTTGTGCTACCGCTGGGCGCAGCACCTACTCTGACATTCGCAGTTCGCCGCGGTTGCCGGCGTGCAAGGCTGGGTCGCCGAAGGGTCAGGCCGATCGCGGGCTGGGAGTTGAGCGCGGTCATCGCTGTCGCCATCTAAGTTCTGCATTCGGATTACGCCATCACTGTCACTGCGAGACAAATCACGATGTGGGATGTCTACAGCTCTATCATCCACGACTGATGTGACCCTAAAAACTGACAGCACAGCACATCAAGCGTCCATTGCCTTCATGCAAGCCTCGTTGACGCTGATTGGTTTCGTGCAAACCAGCCGTCGAGGCTGTCATGATAGCCAGCCTTGTTGACGCCCAAGGCTGCGAGTGGGGACGCAAGGCTACGACCACTTGAGCATACATCTTCGCGCACTTCCAGTTGTTCACAGAGACGCGGTATGATAAGCTACCTTACAGGCCTCCACCTTAATCATGACTGACTCCCCGATAGTCATCTCGGTTGACGGCCGGCATGGTAGTGATCTCAGCAGTTCTAGACCCAGCCGACAAGACTGCTCAAGAGCGCTAGTCAGGGTCAGTCTACCAAAGATCCGCATAGTCTTGATCTAACAGCATGAGCAGACTGGACATCATCGCGACAGAGACGGCCAGGATGGAATTGATGCTGCACCGCCGGTCAACGGAGGTCCGGGTGGGCTCCTGGTAGTCGAGCTCTCCGAATCAGAACAACTCGAGAGCCATCTACACGCCGCTGTAGTCCGCTCGGACTCATGGCAGCAACCTGTGCCTGCCGTTGACATTCCGCATTACCAAGACCTCTTGCTTTCCAGCGCTGGTGGCGAGGGCGAAGACGGCCTCACAGGTGGCGATGGTCAGTCAGGGCTACCGGGAATCAAAGGCGTCGCAGCCAGTCGCGAGACGGACGCAACCGTAGGTGCTACCTTATCTTTCATACCGGCAACTAAGAGCTGATAAGATGTTAACAAGGATGGCACGGACGGAGGCAACGGTGGCAGGTAAGTGATGTAGTGGTTTTGCGTTATTCCAACTATGTGCTTTCGAGCGCTTGACTGAAATATGCTCGTAGCGCAGGTCACGGTACGGATGGCGGTGACGGCGGCGAAGGCGGTCAGATCCGAGTGCTTCTAGAAGCTCAAAACACGCATTTGCTTCATGCCCTGCGCTGGAACGTTGAAGGAGGCAATGCGGGCGACGCGGGCCAGCATGGAAAGCCTGGGAAAGGAGGTGCAGGAGGTGCGGGAGGAGATGGTCATGAGTGGTAAGACAACAGAGACCGGACTGAGCGGCTCCGTAGTCATGTCTAACAGACGCAGGAAGCAATTTGTGGGTTACAAATACTATTGTACGCCGAACTGCGTCGGTGGAGCGCTCTCGCCCTCGCCGTCCAACAACACACTCAGCAGTGTCAACTCGAGCTTAGTCCGAATAAACTCGACGCTGTCCAGGAATGCGTAAGAGCGATCCACGTGAATCTCTAATAATCAGCTAATCATACAGGGTACAACTACGTTCAGCAATCGGGACTGAAGTAGTCCGGGGTGGCGGTTTACAGGCTGCAATTGCCTTGATCGCCGCGCAATATCATGCTAGGCCACACCGGCAAGTGGACAATGGGCGCTGCCGCTGTGCTGCCGGAGGCAATCGCGAGAGCAATTGTCCAGGCTGTGATAGTGAACCCATTAGCAAGTTCCTCCGGAGAAACCCAGGCCAGCCAGGGAACGAAGGTCGAGAAGGTCATAGGCAGACTCTGGCCCTGACGGGCGGTCTGCCAGGTCCGCCAGGCCTGTTGGAATTTGTAGTGAGGAACCCGGATGGCACCACCAGCGAATACCAACAGCCCTGGAAGCTGCGACTCGTCTCTTTTGACATTGAAGACGAGAATGGGGATGGGATCTTCGAGCCTGGCGAGCATGTCATAGTGCGGCGAATCCGCATCTCCAACATTGGTGGGCCTGAATGTCGGATGTCCTCCAGATCATCACTGACGGATCGTCACAGGTGGTATGCCTTCACCGCTCAAACGGATACAGCTGCACGTGCGACCGTCAAAACACTTCGTGCCGGACCATGCAGTCCAGCTGTCGATCCCGCCTTCCATAGCGCCCGACACCACGATCACCTTCGAGGGCGTCCTCCGCGCCCGCATCAACACGCCGACCGATGTCTCTCATGCCGGTAAGCGTTTCCGGAAGCCCGGTGTCAGACTCTCGATTGCTGCGACCCTACCCTGGCTCAACCGGACATTGCCGGATTTCGATTTCGAGCGGTCATTCGACATTCAGTTTCCCTGTGCATTTTCGAACACCGACAATCTGGCCAGTGTTCACCCCGGCTCCTGCAGTAGTCTGACGTTCGCGGTAGGATGGCCCAGCGCATCGAAAAGGTGGCACTGTTCTAACATCTCCTCATGCAGGTGATGAACTTTGGCAACCACGCGATCGGCAGTGAAGCTAAACAGTCTCGGGAGATACAAATTCAGCTGACCGTTCCTGCGGAGCATGGCACCTTGTCCGACGACCGCACACAGATCCTCGACGAGGTCATATTGGACATGCCTGTTATTGGGCCGAAGGCTTCAGAAAGTCTGAGCCAGGCGCTGACGTTCTTGCCTGAGGTCCAAGCGCCTCTTCGCCTCCACGTCACGCTGGCTCTGTACATCGCCGATCCTTCTTACGGGGCCGCCGACGATGCCTCGGACCGCGCTTCAGATCAGGGACTGATACTTGTTCACACGATACAGCTGCTATTACAGATTTCGGAATTGTATCGATACCGAGCGGCATCCGAGGTTCTTATGGTAGTCAACTCGAAGACGCCACCGGAACGTATCGTAGCATTACGAGAACTCATCCGGCGAGACCTTGGAATGATAGCAGACTTCTGGGACGTCGATCTGAATGGCGGCTTACACATCAATAAAGATGGCCGCACAGGTAAGTCACAGGTCCATCATCACAATTGACTCTTGTGCCGGATGGTCGTGGGCAGGAGCATCCGTATGATGCACATGGCACCACGGACACCCGATATGGTTGCGCGCTAACGTAGGCCACAGAGAACGTATTGAGCATGTACGATGGGAAAACGGTCCTGCTGCTGGGTGAGAATTTCCAGTTCTTCACGGCCAAGTCACGCACAATCGTTGAGATGTGCGACTCTCGAGCAGTTCGCCGGTCGATAGCGGCAGGGACATCCTATCTTGCCCTTGGCCTCGCTGGAGAAAAGGCCTGCAAGACATTCTTCCAGCGAGCCGTTTTCGATGTCCCCTGCCCTGTGGCGGATGTCGGTTCTGATATCCCGGACTCTGCCCGGTTTCCCAACGCCAACGTCTTGGCCCATGCCTTGGTGCAGCAAAAGCAGAACCAGAACATCTCGACGACAATGTTCATGCTGCCAATCAGAAGGCGGTGGTATCATGTGCTCGGTCCCAGTGCCAAGCGCCAAGCGGAATCGACTTCGCGCAGACTGCGGAGACGACTACCGCAGAGCCGATGCCTTGTCACGACAACGCAATCAACATCGCAAAATTCGATGGAGGGTGGCGAGTCAGCTAAAACAGATCATGGCCAGGTGCTCGTACTTCTCGGTGCTGACCGCTCTGCGCCGCTTCGAGCCACAGAGAAGACACGCGACCGAGACAACAAGCTCAGTGCTTTCGAGAAGTACATGATCATCTCTTCGCTCACTAGTAAGCGACGAGCGCACTTGATCTGGTCCGATGCCACGCCCGTGGGTGGAGATTTCCCCTTCGTGACGGATGCAGCCATCTGCTCGCTTGCCGCCGACTGTGTCGTGGACATCACCATCTATGCATACTCTGCGTTCCGCATGGGCTCCGTCGACATGCCACCTGCAACAAGCCCGAACGTAAGGACTCATCTACGAGTCCACCTGCCCGCCGTAGCATCCATTCTGCATCACGATGCTCCGCCAATATGCGTCCCGAGAGCGGTCATGGACGTGCTGGTATATTGTCTTGCCGCCTGCCAGCCCCAGACCAAGGCACAGATCTTCGCCGAGTGCTGCCGCCCCACCGGGCCTTGCCGCAAAAGGCTGGGGAAGCATCTCGAAGCTCTGGTGGACATGTGTCTACGGGAGATGGGGACAACGCATGACGGAATCAAATATTTCCATCAACGGGTCGGAGAGGCCCACTCCAGACGACATCGAGCCGAAAGGAACACCTACGACAGCGTCCTGCAGCGTGCTGCCGTGTTGACCCACATGTCCGTACATGAATTCACGCACGCCCAGTCGTCTGCGCTGGATGTATTGCCTGGTTCGGAAGTCTGCTCGGTAGACCAGTGGAACGCACGGTCCGCGGCTATTGGGGCCTGCTCGGATAGAATCGACGGGGAAGAACAGCATGCCAGACAGACTCTGGCACGGAAGCTATCTGTCTCTTCGGTCGCGACAGCTGCTAGCGCGCCGCGTCGCCCGTAGTTCGACAGATACTGTTACGTTCTGAAGCGGACGGTACAGTACCTGTTCCACGAACAAGCGGAGTGTAGGAAGGAGCGAGGAGAAGGCAGGTATCAGTACGCAGGGAGATGCGAAGCGAACAGTGTGATTGAGATGAATGGGAACAGCCTATGATCTGCGTGTATGTAGTATTGATTTAACCAAACTTTTCATTCTACAATCCATACAATGGACATACTACATACATACATATCTCATCTTCCCTTCCCTTACAGCGGACCAGTGCCGTTACCGATCGGCCCACCAAACGGGATCTGCTGCTCCCACATCGGCCACTTCTGCGTGGTGACCATATCGCCTGTCAACGTGAAGTTGAACGTGACGGAAGCTTCGGTGTTCAACGCGATGCTGTAGTCACCGGGGTAGATGACCAAGTTTCCGTTCACGTCCGCACGGGCGAGGGCACCCATGGGGATGTCGATGTTGGCCGTGCAGGAGCCGCCAGGGCCGATCTCGGCCTCGCGGTCGATGGCGACGAGCCACTTGATGGGGCGGGGCGTCGGGCCGGAGGTGGTGGAGGCGAAGAGCATGGCAGTCCAATCCGAGGCGACGCTGCCGGTGTTCGTGACCTTGACGGAGAAGGTCATGATGGGCATCTGGTCGGCGTACTCGTAGCCCGAGTGCGGGGCGGAGTAGGCGGTAGTGAGGTTGATGGTGGAGCTCATGTTGCCGACCAGCTCGGTGTCGAAGGTGGTGTAGAACATACCGTATCCGAACTCGTATACGGCCTCGCCGGTGTACCACTGGTAGGTCTGGCCTGGGCTGCCGTTGGTGGGAGCCAAGTTCAGGTCCAGCGGGTCCTGGGCGGTGATGTAGTCGGCGGGGTACTGAGTGGCGGTGAGTCGGCCGGCAGGGGCACGAGCACCGGTGAGGATGTCAAGGATGGCTTTCCCTCCGGACTGACCGGGGTAACCACCCCAGACCAGGGCTCCGACGTTGTCGTTGGTCTTGAGCGAAGAGCTATCGATCTGTCCACCACCCATCTGCAGGACGACCAACGGCTTGCCAAGGTTGCTCAGCTGGCTGATGAGCTCGAGCTGGACACCTGGCCAGCTGATGTTGAGTCTGTCCATACCCTCAGCCTCGATGGTGTTGTCGATACCGCCGGCAAAGACGATCACATCAGACTTCTTGGCCGCGGCAATCGCGGCAGCAAAGCCGGAAGTGTCGGTGGTGCCGACGTAGTCAGTGCCGTTGGCAAAGTTAACGGTCAAGCCGGAAGCCTCGAGCGCAGCAAGCGGGCTGAGTAGGTAAGGCGCGATGCCGTAGTAGTTGCCAAGCAATTGCTCGGTCGCGTTGGCCCACGGACCAATCAGCGCGACGCTAGAGACGTTCTTCGAGAGCGGCAGGGTGCCGTCATTCTTGAGCAAGACGATACCCTCGACAGCAGCTTCGTAGGAGATGTTCCACGCGTCAGTGGTGAGGACGTCGTTCCAGCCGAGGTTGCGGTAAGCACTGCTGTTGCCGTCGAACTTCCCTTGCTCGATCTGGCCGGTGTACAGGCGTTTGAGGGCGAGCTCGATGTCATCACGGCTCACGAAGCCCTGGTCAAACGCATCCACCAAGTAGCTGGAGAAGGTGGTACCGCAGTCGATGTCGGTTCCGGCGCGGAGAGTGTCAGCGGCAGCACCAGTGCGGTTGGCGGCATATCCGTGCGGGTCGAAGACGTTGTAGATGGCATCGCAATCAGATGACACAAAGCCATCGTCGCCGAATTGCCAGAGGTCGCGAAGGAGGGTCTGCAAGAAGAAGGAGTTGGTGCAGCTAGGAACGCCGTTGACCTGTTTGGGATTAGCGCTCAAATCGTCGGTCTACATGAAAAGCGGTACTTACAGCGTTGTACGAGCACATAATGCTCTTAGCCTTCGCGTACTGAATAGCGGACTTGAACTGGGGGGTGAAGTAGCCCGCGAGGTCCTGCTGCGTAATGTTGACATCAAGACCCAAGCGGGATCGGTTGGCCCAGTTCTCGAGATCGTAACCGGCGAAATGCTTCGGCACGGAAACAAGCTTGATCACATCCGGGTTGACACCTCCCTGCATGCCGGTGATGTACTCGAAAGCGTAAACCGAGGACAGGTAGAAGGCATCCTCACCGGGAGTCTCCTGGCCACGACCCCAGACTGGCGAGCGGAAACCGTTGATGTTGGGTGCGTAGACGTCGAGGCCGTAGCGGCCTGCATTGCTGAAGGCACGGCCCTGGGTCGAGATAATGGATCCGATCTGGTTGATCAAGCTGGCGTTCATGGAAGCCATTGAGAGGATTGGCATGGGGAAGGACGTGGCCCAGGCGAACGAGCCGTTGTCTGCGAAACCTGCGCGATCGAGTCCGTGGAGCGCCTCGTTCCAGACCTGGTACGAGGGTAGTCCGAGTCGAGGAACACCCGGGGCTGTGTTGTCGGTGTTGTTGACGAGCTCCTCCAATGTGAACATGGAGACAAGGGCGGTTGCTCGCTCCAAGGCCGACGCTGAAGTGTTGCAGACCAGAGTACCGCTGAGAGGCCCAGCGGCGCAGTCTGGGAATCCATCGGTGACCAATGCAACAGTCCGCTCGTCGAGACTTGGCTGTGGCTGAACAAGGTAGTCAACGTACGACGTCTGGGCTTGGGCTGCGATGCCGGGCACCAAGGCCGCGAGGGCGGCGAGGATGTAGGCGGGCATGATTGTGTGAGGCAAGCAGGGCTTGGGGAATGAACCTCCTCCCGGGGGAGGAAGTCGTCTTTGTACTGCAAACCAACACGGCTCTGGCGGAGCACCGGTAAATTTCCTCGATGACGGTAGATCGCCAGGTCCGACTCAGGAACGCTTACCCATCCCGCCAGAGCTTGTATACTCCACAATACTAGCCCAGAGCAGCAGTTCGCGCTGCCTCGTGGGTGGGACGCCATGCAGAAACATGGATCCGTCCTCCATCTTCTCCGGCTGGGGGTTTTAGCCTGAATCAATACTGCACAGTCAATATATCCAGCACTTTCGCCTTGACGTAGATCCCAGCTAAACGGTTATTCGGCAGGCTCGTGACAAGGCTTGATCAAGCCCAACATGTTCGGCGAGAGCGTGTTCAGTCGAGGTTGTTGGCGCGTGGTGGGAAAGACGTACCTGTATGTAAAGGTGATGTGTTGTTTGGACGGACGAGGTGGAAGGTGGAGTGCGGAGGATGCGGGCAAGGCGGGGACTGCAGCTCGTGCATTGGTGCCTGAGGTGCCTGGATCGTGAACATCTGCCAGAATCCACGTCTTCTGCCGGTGGCAAGGTCATCATCCAACGCGATTACGACCTGCAAAAGCTGTGGGTCTGACTGCTTGCCAGGTGGAGACATATTGCCCGCCTGACCGCATATCATTCGCCTCGCAGCTCTCACCACCGTGTTCCGGTGTTGCCGGTTGCCATGGAGGATTGCAGGAGCAGGGAACAGCACTGGCTAGCGACATTGATCCTAGAGCAATATCGACGAGTCTCTGCTATGATTGCTCTCAGCCGGCGAGATCACCAACGAGTGCCAGCCCCTTGGAGCTGTGGCATCGTACCAACGCCCCGCCAGGCTCCTGCGAACTCGTCGTGGGTGTGCATGGTACCTAGCCTCGTGGGAACAACAACCACAAGTAGTGCCTGCGTCACCAGGTCCTACATGCCATCCGTCAGCCAACAAACCAAGACTGCTCGACTCATTGTGTCCAATACGCACGTCGTCTTTCCGCCACCAACTCGAACTTTGCACGCAATGGAGGCAGCATCGTCTCGCCCAGCCAACAGTGTGGAGGTATGGACCAGCTCTCGCGATATGCCTACCAGTAAAACCTGCCGTCAGTGTGCCTTGCACGACCCGAATCCGAGAACTTTGCCGCCTGGCCGAAGACGAAGACAGGGCTGGTGAAGAGGTAACAGTACAGCCACGTCCATTGCCAAAATACTGTACTCTCGTGCAGAGCGAGAGCGCAGGTCTAATATGACATTCCGCGATGTGCTAGGGCAGGAACGGAGCATGGTGGAGAAAACCTACGCTGTGGCAGAGGAGACCAAGGGCACGTCGGTTGCTCGATAGTCACGATAACTGTTGGATCAAAGCCAGCCAATATTTACCATGGGGACATCAGAGGCAAGGAGATCGACGAGACGGGATCTTCGCCAAGGGCCTGGCCGCGTATCTGCAGACTCCGCTGTAGCGTTATGAGATACAAGCCATGACCAGGAGTGCAAGGAGCCCATGAACACCTCCAACATACCTCTATTGAATCAAGTATCCAGCCGGCTCGGTCAAGCCAGCGGACCAAGCGAGCACGCAGAGACACGGTGGCGACTTGGGTTTAGGGGGATTGATGCTACTCGAGATCGATTCCGGTGAGAGAGTTACCGAACAGACATGGTCCCACGAACATGGTCCCACGAATCCACACGCTGAGGCTTGAAGAGTACCCTATCCGATCTTTCGCTTTGGCTTGCCAAGCCATCTGATCACGTGATAGTGCCTTCTGGTAGATTCTTTGCCACCCGAATAGTTTCCAGTCCATTGTGTCTTTAGCAATCATCACGCCACATCGACACGTCTAGTCGTTACCAGTGAGTGCTCTCGTATTCGACACAAGGCTCCAGTATCTTCGAGATATGGTGGCCGGAGAGTATAAAGATGGCCCTCGGGTCCATTTTCCTCCCTCATCATCAGAACCAAACACACAAAATCTTCTATGCAGACCACCAGAATCAGCAATCGACTTCCTCAAGTCTACCGAATCGTCAGAGCAGCTCCGACCACCACCACACCAACACGCACGATGTCTCTCTTCCCCCGCTTCGTCACCAACGAGCTGAACAGCTTCGGCCCGATGTTCAGGCTGATGGACGACTATGCGAACCACGTCATGACTGCCCCCGACCGCGAGGGTCCATCAGCCTTCACAGGCAGCCTGACACGCTTCCAGCCCAAGTTCGACGTCACCGAATCGAAGGACAACTACGAGCTCCACGGCGAGCTGCCCGGCATCGAGCAGAAGGACGTCAATATCGCATTCACCGACCCGCAGACCTTGGTCATTAAGGGCCAGACCGAGCAAGTCTGCGAACAGGGCCAGCCTCCAAGCGGTCTGATCGAGGGCCAGGCTGAGCAAAACAAGATCACAGAAGGTGGCGAGGAGACCGCCAAATCCCACCAGGCTACTGTCGAAGATGAGAACGCGCCGAAGGATGCCGAGAAGTCCACCGAGTCTGCCGAGTCGAGCGAAGTCACTCAGCAACAGTTCGCAGGCATCGACACCACGGAGCAAGTACTGGGTGCGCGAGCTCAGCCGCGGATCCTTCAGCCGCACCTTCTCCTTCCCGTCTCGCGTCGACCACGATGCGGTCAAGGCCAGCCTGAAGAACGGGATCCTCAGCGTCGTTGTCCCGAAGGCGGCTGCTCCTCAGACTAGGCGCATTAACATCGAATGAAGCTGAGCAATGTCGACAACAAACCATTGGGAGTTCGAAGCGAAGTGCAGCAGCATGAGATAGGAATGGCGAGGAATATCTTGCTTTGTTAGAGGCGTGACGAGGATTCCGGGGCAACGATGGGCGGTTCATGTTAGCTTGGATTTCATGACTGATGATTAGACTGTATATTAGCTTGTACTAATGACCTTTCCTGATATCATTCTCATGAGCTTCGTACGTCCGGTGTCTCGACTCCCTCGGCATGCATGTGAGAGAGTCCGACAAGCCAGTCTGCTTTGGTCGTGCCTTGCAGAAGCATGGGCGATCGGGGAAGGCAAGATGAAGTCGATTCGGGATGCCGGTCGGTGCCGGATCGAGCAAGCGCGCCGACAAAGTCTCTCCGCCATCTCCAGCTTCCACTCCATTGCGCAACAGTAATCCCAAGCTTTGTGCTGCCATTAGCCTTTCGTGGACATTGTTTCGGTGTTTGCTTGTGCGTGTGTGGAGCGACGGTGACCATGGAGCGGCAGGACTATCCCGCGATACTGGTGAGTGGCCGCAGACCGTCCCATGGCAGCCAATGGGACGACATGCTGATGAATTGCATAGCCACAGGTACAACCTGCCCAGGCGGTCGACATCCTCAACGACCGCGTGCGCCAGGTCGGAAGGCTGAATACGGCGATCGCGGATTGGCTACAGGTAAGCTATACGAGTGATGCGCTGCGTGTCGGGGCTGAGACGGATGGAAGGAGAGGAGAAAGCTCGAGGAGCAGTACTCGACCGGGTTACGCCGGCTTGCGCGGAAGAACATCGATGATGTCGATCTCGGGTAGGTCATGGATGGCGATGTATAGAGGCACCGCGACGACAACTGACCACAAGCAGCATCTTCTCCGTGCCATGGGATTCCCTCACGGGCGCAGCCAACACTATGGCCGACTCGCATTCGGCGCTTGCGGCCAAGATCGAGGTGGATGTCGAGCAGCCGTTGCGGGACTTTGCGACAAGCAACAGGGAGATGCAAGCCATGACGACGATCCAGGGCAACCTCGCCTCAATGGCCAAAGAGGTGGAGAGAGCAAAGCAGAAGGCAGAAAAGCTACAAGGCAGAGGGGAGAGGGCGGAAGCTGGCAGAGTGGCGAACGCGAGCTCGGAGCTGGATACCGCCGAGTCGCAGTGGGAGTCCCAGGCGCCATACGTGTTCGAGAACCTGCAGGCCGTGGACGAGGCGCGGCTCAACCATTTGCGCGACGTCTTAACGCAGTACCAAACCCACGAGGTGGACTTGGTGCAGAAGAGCCAGACTACGGCTGAGCATTGCTTGAACGTGCTGCTCAGCCTGCAGACGCAGGATGAGATCAAGACCTTTGCTCTCAAAGCCGTCCAAGGAAGGCCTCGGGTGGAGCGAGCACAGCGGCCTAGTGTGCCGAGTCTACCTCCACCATCGAGAGGCGCGACCGGGTCGTCAAGTGGGCTTGCGCCTACAATCTCACAGCCCGACGATAGCAGCATGCGGTCTGGCTCCGTACAGGAGGACACGAAGAAGAAGAGCAGGTTCGGCGCGTTGAAACGGCTGGGCACTGTGGCCGGAAATCGGAAGCGCGAGAGCAAGCTACCGTCAACACTGACACCAATGTCCGAGTCGCCTGAGCGCAAATCAAGGTCGCCTTTCAACTCATTTGGCGGAAGGTTTGGCAAGTCAAAGGGCATGACGGAGCTGGAACCGCCAGTAGAGACGCCAACGCGCGAACGGCCTCGATCTCCATTGCGAATGGGCAGCGAGATGTTCGAGCCGTCGAAAGTCACTGAGCAACCAACAAGTCCAAGCTCTACTCAGAGGTATGAGCCGTCGCCACAGGTCAACGGCACCTCGTCTGCCTACGGCAATACGCCACAATTGGCAGCTGCGATTGCATACGGCAGCCATCAAGGCGATCTTGCCGATTTGGAGCCGCCTAAGCCAAGTCAGCCAGAACCACAAGCCGAGTCTGAGACGCAAAGAGACGCCGAGGGATATCCACTTCCACCGCGAGAGCTCGATCCGATCTCACAGGCGCAAGCCGACGCTGCAGCAGCGGGCGATGGCCCTGCGCCAGCTTTCAATGTCAACATACGGAATGCGCCAATCCCGGACGACAACGCTGATTACCAGGCCGCTTTGGCAAGCATGGCGAGTGCCTTGGTAAGTATGGCTACGTTTGGGTTCGTGAATATTCCCTCGCTAATTGCTGATTAGCAACCACCACCGTTCGTCGCTAGCAAAGTCGGTACGGTTCGTGGTCGTCGGAACCGCCCTACCAGCATGATGCCCGGGTCACAAGAGCAGCAGGCCTTCCAAAGCAACCCATCCGCATTTAATCCTGTAGCCGCACCGTCAATGGATCAACAAAGCGAGCAGAGTCGTGAGCCTCTCCCAGAACCATCACCGGCCGCTACGGAGCAAGCGCTCACCGCGAGCACGACCGCGCAATCACCCTCAAACGCTTTCGGCGGCGGTGCAGCAGGTGCAGGCGCATTCTCTCCGTTCGCGTCAACCACGAGCCAGCCGGCACTTACCGAACAGCCAAGAACAGCGTCTCCAGTTGCGCAGTCGCCTCCTGGAGCGTTCGGCGCCGGCTCACCTGGAATTGGCTCATTCTCCCCATTCGCGTCCACTATGAGCCAACAACCTCCTTTCCGATCGGACTCGCGCTCTGCTCTTGGTGACCATGCAGGCGGTGATACTGGCTCCATCCGCTCTGCTCGTTCGCTTACCAGCACGGGCAGCCAAGCCTTGAAGCACCCCGACCTGACGGAAGCTGGCCTCAGTTCGTCCCTGGTCGAGACCATAAGCGCACGGTTCGAGAGCGGCAAAATCACTAGCTCGTCTTTAATCGGCGAGATTGCGCTCGCATACAACCCAAGAAGCTCTTCGGCGCCTTCAGGTCCCGAGAACATCAGGCTAGAGCAGTTCTCGAGCCTTGAGAAAGTCGCGCCAAATCCCGCCTTCATCACGCAGACATCGGGCAGAGAAGGCGAGTACACTCTCAACCCGGCCAACCTGTCAAAGACCCAAGTGGCGTTCAAGTACCAAATCCGAGCGCATGACGCAGGCTCCCAGGCGCCGATGCTCATTTCGCCCGCGTTCAAAATCGAGCCCAATCAAGCCTCCATCATCGTCAGCTACTCACTCAACAACGCGTTCAACCTCCACGGCCGGGAAAGCCTGACCTTGTCGAACGTCATGCTAGCTCTGACCCTCGAAGGCGCCAAGGCGACCGGCTGCCAGTCTCGGCCAGTCGGCACCTTCTCGCGCGAGCGGAACCTCATCTTCTGGCCTCTCGGCGAAATCACGATTAAAGCTGGCGCCGCGCCCGAGAAACTGCTCGCCCGTTTCGCGACCGAGTCTGAAGCCAGCGGTGGTAGCGTGGAGGCGAGATGGGAGATCACGGGCGAGAACGTGCAGGGCTTGGGCAGTGGGGTGGGCATCAGTGTGCAAGGTCAGACCGGCAGCGGTGGTGGTGACAGCGCGGATCCCTTCGCCGACGAGGATGCGGCGGGTGGGTTGACCGCGGTGTGGAAGGGTGTGCAGGGAGTGAAGAAGTTGGCTGTGGATATTGTACATAGTGTGGCGGTCGTGATACCCTCTCTGATAGACTGTACATGGTGCGGTTCCCGGAGTTGCTTGATCTTACACTTGTGACTTAGACACACCGCTCAACTCCTCACCCAGCTTCTAGCCATCAGCGTAGGGGCGTCATATGGCCCGACCGTGCCAATCTCATATCCTTGCGCCCTTGCTTCTCATCAGGTTCACCATCGCACCACCCTGAAATCCAATCCATTCGAGCGTATTACCCACCGCACTACCCGCCACCCTCGACTCCTCCAGCCTTCTGTCGAGAAACTGCTCCGTATCCCTGAACTCGGTAGACTGATCAGTCGTCTGGTAAATCTCCGTCGCGGCATATATGCCCGCCAAAGTCGCTCGCTTGGTGTACCACGAGGTATCCACCGACATGTCGCCCGCGAGGAACCATATCTCATCCGACAACCCCGACAGCTCCTTCAGCGACCGCGGGATATTCTCGCCCAGCGACATCAGCGCCAGCGCCTCTTGCCATCTTCCCACCACACCAGCGTCTACATTCGCGCGCAGACGCTCGAGCACGAGACTCCGGACTTTCCGTCCTACACCTATCTTCTCATCGTGGAACTGTATCCGGTCTTTCAGGCCTAGTCTTTGCGTTACAAGGTGGTATGTTACCAGATCGAAGGCGCCTTTGGGGAAGAGGTTGCTCGAGATGTCGAGGTAGCCGGCTTCTTTAGCGCCTAGGGATAGTGCTTCCTCTGTGAAGCCGTGGAGAGGTACATGGGCTAATGCGGATGAGAGGATGGCGGACTCGGCGTCTCGGTATGGCGGTGGCTCGTTGTGTTCGTAGGAGTGGTAGAGAGCGCGTGGTTGGATGAGGAGGGGCCTGACGGCTGCGGGTGCTCGGAGGATTGTGCGCAATGCCATTGGTGATATTGCTGTGTTCATGACGGTGGATGTGGTTCGGCGGGTGAAGATATGTGTGAAGTTGAAATGGTCGAGCCTGACGTGTACGAGATGACATGCGGGCACGATTCGGACTTCATATGCAGCCCTGGAGCCTTGGCACGGCGTCGTTGAGGTTTACTTACTGCTATACATGTATACATCTAGCCTCATGCCTGCAATAGTCCCTCCACTTCCGCTTCGACCTCGTCGTCGGCGAGAAAGGAGCCTTCTAGTCACGACGATGATTGCAGCCCAACACCGGCGGCTTTCCTTCCCTCGACGAACTCCACCGGCGCTGTGTAGTTTCGCCTGCCGTAAAGCACATAGACAATGTACGAGACCAAAATCACCAGAACCCACACCAGAGGGGCCCAGTTCGCTGTGCTCGCAGTAACAGGCAGGTAGCTTGGGAAACAGCACCAGACTTGACACGTAGTTAGCGAATGATTCAGAGAGCAACGTTTACCATCGTGGCGATATGTATGCTCACCTAGCAAGAACGCGGAGTAGAACAATGCAAACCCGTTGATCCAGAAGCCCCAGCGTCCCAGACTCCAGCGCGCGTACGGCAATGGCTCGCCTTTGAGACGCTTGAGGAAGACGCAGCCGATGCTGAGCAGGTACGTGGACATCAGGCCAAGCACAGAAAGCGAAACGATGATGTCGAAGGCCAGCGTACTGCCGAGCTGGATGAGAGCAAGGATGACGCATCCAGCGGAGGTTCCGTACACTGCGTTGAAGGGGATGTTCCACTTGCCTACATGAGGAATGGGTATGGTTAGCAAGTGTTTCGAACTGCATGGCTTTGGTACTCTTTACGGTCCATATGGCCAAGCCACCCGCTTCCTGGAAGGCCCTTGTCTCGAGCGAATGCCCACATCTCTCGCGCACTGGTGGCGAGTGCGGTGACATTGCCAGAGTAGATGAGGAGAAACAAGATGACGTTCAGAACGATGGACAGAGCAGGACTGCCCGTATTGTTGAACAAGAGCAAATAGGGCACGTCGGAGTTGACGACATCTTCCAGTGGGCCAATACAGAATCTAGAAAGCGATGGGGCGTCAGTGGATGTCTCGTGCTCTGAGCGATTCGGCGGTTGGTAACTGACAACATTACGATCAACATCACGATGCCGAGAAGGACATTGTAGACGAATGACCAGAACATGCACCGCGGCACAACCAGTGAGGCGTCTTCGACCTCCTCGCTAATGTGAACGACCGAGTCGCTCCCCTGGGTTGTTTGATAGAAGAGTCAGCGGCTGTCTCCGCACATGATCAAGCCTACCGTGTGCACCCACCAGATTGCAGTAGATGACCGTAACCTGGGAAACGAGGTACGCCGGTCCCAAGCTCCAGCCACCATTGGCCTCGAACTAGTGGTGAGTTTTAGCAAATGCCTCATACCCGTGAACGATATTGATCGGTCTGCCTACGTGCACAAAGACGTCGTGGGCGCTGTTCTTCGGACAGAGAACCAAGAGCGGGATCAGGACCACGAAGAAGCCCGCGATGTGCCCGACCAGGCTGACTGTCTCCAACATCGGCAGGAACTTGGCTCCTACGGTGTTGAACACTATGGTGATCGCTATGACGGCGAACATGACGAGGGTCAGCTGCCAGGGGGTCATGACCTCGTTCGGCTCGAGCACGTTGACCATGGCCTGGATTTGGGTTCCGCAGACGTAGACGCTGCTCGCGAGGCTCGCGATCCAGCCGAGAGTTGACATCCAGCCAGAAGCGTACGACAGGACCTTCTGGTACTGCGGAGGTGCCTGCATTTCGATGAGGGATCAGCGATATCATGGTTGTCGACCGTTGGGAGGACTGACGAATTCGGACACCCAGTCTATCATTCATCAGCTGCCAGCCATGCAATCTCGGAGGGGAAGCACTCACGATACTGCCCGCCCGACGTCGGTGCCATTGACGCCATCTCAGCGAGAGACGCAACCACCGTCCCGTAACACAAAACCGTCGTGATAAAGCACCAGAAAAGCCCAGCGAACCCGCCATTAGCGAGACCAACAGAGAGCGAGACCAGCACAAACTCCCACGTGGCCATGTAAATACTCACGAACCCCAACGCAGAGATGAAACTGAAATTCCTCTTGAATTCTTGCCTGCAACACCGAGACTGTAAGCAAATGCTTCGAGACAGCCGCCATTCTTACACTTACTGCTTTCCCAAACGTTGCATGTCCAGAACGTCCTGGCCCCATCTCTCGCCATCCGACCCAGTCCCCGAATCTCCCGAGACCTTGCCCTCTGTAACAGCGACATCACTACCGTGTTGATACGGCGTCTTGAGCTCAATATCGTGCCCGGTCGTGAGCGAGCTCTCCGCCATCGTTCGCCAGAAGTCTCGCGGCGGGTCGCTGCACCAAAGGTTACACAGCAGGAATAAGCTGCTAGGTACCGGGAAGGAGGAGAAAGGCAGCAGATGGGGCTGCAGGAAAGATGGAACTGGATCCAGACGGAGTGAAGTAGCCTACATTCCTTTGTCCGATGCTGTGCGCTACTCATGCATGCTATCGGTGCACCCCGTTGGCTTCAGTTGTTGGGTGGGAGGGTCAAACGGTAAAGGGTCCAGTAGGGGCCGAAGGAAGATCGTCCGGCCGGCGTCCCGCCGCTGGACGGCCCGGTAGCAAAAGACGGCAACATGAAGCGAGTGCTGGGCGTCTAGGGAGCGCACTGGTGAATATGAAGTCCGTGGGGTACACGTATATCGCTACAATGAAGCACGCTTTTCGTGTACATACGCCGTCGTTCCTATGTTCATGCATCAATTTGGGCAGCCGTCCACGCCACGCCGCCGAGCCCGTTCCCGTACTATTACAGACCCTGACCTCCCCCCAAATGCATCCCTCCTGGGCCTTAACCTTTCCCACGTACCACACCACGATGAGTCTCAAGTCATCGTGCTTACGTGGGTTTCGAAGATCTCGTTGCGCCACCCTTGACTGGCGAATTCATCCACATGCTCCGCCGCCCTCTCCGCCTCCTCGTGCCACACCTTAACCACACTGCCCGGCGCATACACGCCCGTAAACACATTCTTCTTCACCCGCCCGCTGCTCGGCGCATCCACCCCGACCCTCGTGTACACATCCGGATCCTCCTCCGTCTGGAGTCTCGCCGCCACCGCCTTGAAGAAGGTAAGCAAGTCATCCGGGTTACTGATCCGCGTCGCCCGCAGCCGCTCCCTCGCGTACAGCAACTCGCGGTTCGCCGTGTGGAAGAGATCCGCCAGCGCCGTTGCGAGCTGCTTCTCCATCACCTTCCGCATGATCGGACGCAGCAAGGGCTTGATCAAGAACCCGAGCCAGCTGAACTTCGTCTTGCGGAGGTGGTAGTTCAGCTTGTGGACGTGCACGCGTACGGCCTTGAGCGTGAGGATCTGCTCCAGCTTCTCCTTGCCGATCTCGACGTCGATGTGGATGTCGATGCCCTTCTCGTCGAGGGCGAAGGAGGCGATGCCCTCGTCTGCCAGGCGGAAGATGCCGGAGTGTGCGCGCAGCCAGAAGCCGATTTCGTCGGCGCGCGCGGAGAGGCCGTCGATCTTGATGGTCATGAGGGAGGTGGCGGAGGTGGTGGTGCGGAACTTGGCTTTGCGCAGCTCGAAGTCGTTGTACGTCTCCACCTTCAGGCGGTATGGCAGGAAGGAGGTCTGGTTGACGGTCTTGCCGGGCTCGACGATGAGGTTCTCGAGTAGAAGGTCAACGTCCGGCGTGCTGACTTCGAGTCTGGGTATCGGGATGTATTGGATGGCGGAGATGAGCAGCGGCACGAAGACATTGATTGCGTCTTGCAGCAGCTCAGGGTTGCTCGCCATGCTTGGTGGCGACAAGATGGTGGCAAGGCGAGTTGTAGTCGTGATCAGCTTGTGAATGTCAGTATCATGCAGAACACTGCGCAGAGTAATCTCGATTTGTTGCAGGAGAGCCTGGATGTCGTGCGACACCTCGCTATCCATGCCGCCGTTCTGGCTCTTCTCCCGCAGCTCCTGGAACTTCTCCTGCGCATGGTCGAAGAAGTCGGGATCGGTGAGAAGCTTCTGCAGAGAGTTGCCGACGTCTCGCATCATGTCCTCAAAGTGCGGGTTGCTCTCCTTGTGACTCATGACCTTGTGGAACAGCTCCTCAACCTTATCCCACTCACTCTTGTCGCCAAAGCTGGTGACGAGTATCCACGCATTCTTCATGGCACGGTCAGTCTCCGCGTTTTGCTGCATGTCCTCCGCAGCTATGTTCTGCACCTCCTCCGCGGCGCGGGAGTAGACGATGGCATAGCGTTGGATGAGAGTGCCAAGTGTAGACACTGAGTCAGAGTAGTCGTTGCGCTCACGAAGCTTCAGAACGGCCTGCTTGAGGCGGTTGAGCATCGTCTGGCCCTCGTCGCCCGATAGCTTATCCCCCGCGCTGTTCATCGCAGTCTTGGCAACCTCAGTCGTGCCATTGAGGACGACCCCGCCCACATCGGCGACGTTGCCTCCCAGGTCCTCAGCCGAGGGTGCGTCGGCCTTGTTGTCGGCACCCGGTTCTGCTACCTGGCGTTTCTTCTCTTCCGACGGGTCCAGCTGCTTGCCAGCTTTGTCTGCAACTTTGGACAGCGTAAACGCAGAGTCGCGGAAGACCTCTTTGCCCACCACACTCAAATCGTCCAGGAAGACCCTGAAGTCGCTGTTTGTGAGCAATAGCGAGCCCACGGTCTTGATGCTTTGGTAGGCGGCAGCCGTATCCGCCTTCGCCTTGCTCTTCTTTGCCCTGTGCGCAAGGTCCTCAACATCCACGGAGATCTTGCTCTTGCTCAAGAACCACACGACGTCCTGGATCTGATCCTGCCCGTTCTTGTGCTGCAGCAGGTCCATGAACTCTTGCAGCCATTGCCGCGTGTACTTGATCAACTTCCTCCCACTGTCCGACAGCTCCGGGTTGTTGGCGTTCAGCAGGTCACTGGCGAGGATGGTGCGGAGGTTGATGATGGTCTGTTCCGTGCTGGGCATGTAACCTTTGGACATAGCACGGAACATCTGGTAGGTGTGCAGCTTCTGGTGCAGCTGGCGCTGCATCTCTGTGTCCTGCTCATACTGGGGGAGCAGTGGTTCGCGGTCGCCGGTGCGGCTCTTGCGCATGCCGAGACATGCCTTGACAGTCTCCATTGTGGTGTCTTGGGTTTGGTAGGGTTAGAAGGGGTTGTTTGCTGGAAAAGAGATGTCGTTTGCTGCGAAGGAAACAAGGCAGCAGCAGCAACGAGAGTTCGTGCCCACAATTCCGGTTGCAATGACGAAGGAGGAGCGGGGCGGGCGGCACAGATCCTTCTGTTCGCAGTTCTTTGCGGCCCTCGAGAATGAGGCGAGATGTCTTTGAAGGGGGGGAATCGTGGGATGTCCAACAGAAGGGACACCTACCGCCGTCTTTGGTGGTAATGTTGGAAGGTTTGCGCGTGGTTGACATGAGGCTCGCGGATGCGGAGAGCTTCCCCAGAATATGACGCCGCAATGTCGATCGCATGTGATGGTTGCATGTGCACGTGAACACACCACGCCACAACATACATGGAGCGACAACCTCGAAGACGATCTCGGACGCATACATCCCTCGAGACATAGAACTCGCCGACTCCAATTGCCCGCCGCGTCTCGCCCTCAGGCATGCTCGAGGTCATTGCCCCCAGGGCCAGCAAGACGATTGGCAAGGCAGGGAGAGTCTAGGTTGGTTTGTGTTGTTATTGAACTGCTGTCTTCCCGGCTATACGAGGGCAGAATTACTGTCTACGGCCGTCGCCGAAAAGGCATGGAAGAGCCATCGCGACCGTGAAATAAATCCGCCCAGCTCCAAACGGTTCTCTATGTCTTGTTGCAATGACTCTCCCATTCCGAGTGGGCTTGCCAAAGCCTACCTCTGCTGAACCAACCTTTGCTGAATGCCCACAGCATCGAAGGACACAGGGGCGGCATGTCCAAGCAGCGACTACTCCGCGCTGCCCTTCAAGCGCCCTCTACTGACACCTGAACCGTCACAATTGCTGGCGGTGCGGCCGACCAAGCTCATTCGGACCTGGAACAGTTGAACAGGTATTGGATGCACCACAGAGCCGCTCGCGTACCGGTTTCCATTCCAGGTTTGCTCGCCGAACAGCTCGCAGTCCTACGCTTCCAGCGCTTGATAGCGAGGCGACATTGGCGTAGGTTTCACTCGTCAGGCAGCGAGGCAATTGCTGAGCTGGGCATACGACGGTGGTCTGGTTGGAGTAAGGAGCGCCGGAATACGCAGGTGAAGCCCAATGCCCTATTAGACTGTTGGTCTGTGGCGTATGTTCACTGCTGTTCTGGAACACTCCTGTATAGCTCTTGGATATCCAGAGGCAACCCACACTCTCAGCGTCCGTTCCTTCCTTCTCGCAGGTGCGCGGTTGTCTCCACTATGTACAGGCATTTTCTAGGCAATTGGCGTTTCGGAGTCGTCCTGTAAGTCAGACTTCGACACATTCACCGACGATCGATGAGGGAATGGTGGTTTTGAGGCTCTGGGCCGTACATCATCATCCCGGTGAGGATCGGTGTCCTTCGCTCCCTTCTGTTCCATGACAAGCATTGGTCTCCTATGTCTCCCACTCCCAGTCGACTGTCGTTCCGCCTCGGGTCATCGCACCACGGTCCACGTCCACCGACACCGCTGGAACTCCGAGACATTAGGTACCTGACTAGGAGCATTCATGGTTAGATCGTGGCGGCGGGGCAGCCGGGATAGCATTTGAGTATTGGGGAGAAAAAGTTGAGGAGCGCGAAGTCGCACACGAAGCACACCGCAACACCGCCAGCACATCCTCCTGCACAGCGGGGATAATAAAAAGGCGATGAGATGCAGGCGATGGGCGTCGGGGTTCACACGAGAGCGAGAGCTCTCATCCTTCTCCGCGCGGGTCTCCTCACCGACCTCCAGACTCTCACTCACCCACTGCTGATCGAAATGCTGACCAGCTGAGTCGTTCCGATTTCTTATCTTGGGCACGACCCACGAGAAGAAGAAGCACTGCCGCCGTTGTTGGCCTTCGCCGCTCATCCTCTCCACGGGCAGCTACTTGATCCACGCCCGTTGCTATTTACGAAAGAAACATAATACTGTAATCGGCACGGGTCACCGCTTGTTGCTCCCCTCCTACTACTACCACTACTGCCGTCCATCCCTATATCCCCCATCCTCCTCATGCCCTTGTCACCTCCCCCTCGATTTTACCAGAGAATAGCTACCTCCTCTGCATACCTACATCGTACCCGAAGCTCCATACCCTCTATACCATCTACACATCTAGCCTGGTCGGCACCCCGTCAGCGTAATACCCTTACGATGTCCCACTCCCGCAATGCCTCCACGGCCTCCAAGAGCGGCCATGCCCCCCATGCCAACATCAAGGCTGCCCACCACCACGCCCCAGCTCGCCATGTCGTGCCCGCCGCGGCCGACTACGATACCGCCCTCTCCATCGAAGCCCGCAAATACCTCAAGACCTACGGTCTGACGCCGCCGGCCGTCGATACGTACGAGAAGCAGAACCAGCGTGCTCTGGCCATCTTGAACAGCAGGCAGACGCCGATTGAGAAGTACCAGTACCTGAGCGTGCTGAGGAGCACCAACACACACCTCTTCTACAGGCTCTTGGCGCAGAATGTGAAGGTGAGACAATTAGATGGAAGGGGAGACATAGAGCGATGGGATAGTCGGCTAACAGCACGTTTCTGCAGGAGCTCACACCTCTCATCTACACGCCGACCGTCGGTGAAGCCTGCCAACGCTGGTCCGAGCTCTACACCCAGCCCGAGGGCATGTATCTCTCCTTCGAGGACAAGGGCCACTTGCACTCCGTCATACAGAACTGGCCGCACCACGATGTCGACATCACCGTCGTCACGGATGGCTCCCGTATCCTGGGTCTTGGCGACCTTGGCATCAATGGCATGGGTATTCCAGTAGGCAAGCTGAGCTTGTACACTGCCTGTGCAGGCATTGATCCGATGAGGACACTGCCGCTGTGCTTGGATCTGGGGACGAGCAATGAGAAGTTCAGGAACGATCCGCTGTACATGGGCTCCAGGCGGGACAAGGTGACGGCGGAGGAGGAGAAGGAGTTCTTGGATGAGATGATGGCTGCATTGACGGAGAGGTGGCCTGGGTGAGCATGATCGTGAGAGCATCGCATTATGCTGTTGCTGACTTGACATACAGCATCGTTATCCAATACGAGGACTTCAAGAACCCTTTCCCGTCCCTGGAGCGCTACCAGGAGACGTACACCATGTTCAACGATGACATCCAAGGCACAGGGGCTGTCATTCTCGGTGGCTTCATCAACGGGGTCAAGCAGTCTCGCGTGGCGCCCAAGGACCAGCGTGCCGTCTTCCTCGGCGCCGGTTCAGCCGGTGTGGGCGTCGCCAAGCAGTTGACCGAATTCTTCATGAAGGAAGGCCTGTCCGAAGAGGAAGCCAAGAAGCGCTTCTGGCTCGTCGACAGCCAAGGTCTGGTTACCACTGACCGTGGCAAGCTGGCTGAGCACAAAATCTACTTCGCCCGTGATGACAACGAAGGCAAGCAGTACAAGACGCTTGAGGAAATTGTGGAGTACGTCAAGCCTACGATCCTCATGGGCCTGTCGACGATTGGTGGCGCATTTACGCCCCACATTCTTACTCGCATGGCGGAACTGAATGACAAGCCGGTCATCTTCCCCCTGTCTAACCCTAGCAGCAAGTCGGAGTGCACATTTGAGGACGCGATCAAGTATACGAAGGGCAGGTGCCTGTTCGCTTCCGGCTCACCCTTCCCGACGCTCCACTTCGAGGGCAAGGACTTGGTTCCGGGTCAGGGGAACAACATGTATGGTGAGTGCATCGCAGAGTGTACGCCTTATTCGACGTGTATATACTGACTGCTCCCCAGTCTTCCCCGGCATCGGCCTCGGCGCCATCCTCAGCAAAGCCGTCTCGGTCACACAGAACATGATCTACGCCTCCGCTGAAGCCCTCAGCACCTCCCTCCTCCCGGAAGAGATCAAGGAGAACTGGCTCTACCCGGACATCCGCCGGATCCGCGAGGTCTCGGTCGAAGTCACGCGCGGCGTCATCCGTGCCGCGCAGGCGGACAAAGTGGACCGCGAGCTCGCGCTGCGCAATATCAGCGACGAGGAGCTGGAGAGTTTTATCAGAAACCGCATGTATGATCCGTACACGGAGCACGACAAGGTGAACGAGGAGTTGAGGGAGCTGGCGCAGCACGTGATGGGGAGTCCGATGAGCCCGACCGGGCAGTCGAATGGGTTCGGCAGGATGGCTTCGAGGCCGGGGACTGCTAACGGGGGCAAGTAGAGGATATCTGTTGGGAGGAAGCGAAGGGGTTTGGGCGTTTGTGAGGGCGCTCCGCCGCGGTTGGACCTGGCCGGGCTGCTACTGTGAATGTAGGGGTACGGGATGTGACGGTGGAAGACTGTACTGTACGAAAGTGCCGCTTGACTGAGAGGACTACTGTGTATCGACCCCGTGTCAAGAGTAGAAATACAGTATATGGTCAGCCATTGTCTTTGTTGCCTGACTGCTTCTTTCTCGCCAAGCTTTCCTCGCCCTCACCAAGCCTTGCGCCTCGGCTCCGAGGCACATGCCGGCGATTGCGGCTCTCGGCCCATGACGATGAAGATCTCATAAAACATCGCCATCCATTGCATGCATGTGTCTCTCTCTCCCGGTCAATCGTCTTGTATAGTCTCATAATACCATGTACAAATCCTTGACCTCCCGTGCCGCAAGGCAGCTCCTCCAACCCGCTCAAGCCGCGACTCTCGGCCGTCGCCATGCCCATGCACCCGTCCCCTTCGACTGGAAAGACCCATTGGGGTCGCAGAACAATTTCACGGAAGAGGAACTGGCGGTAGCAGAGACGGCGGAGTCGTACTGTCAGGAACGGCTGTTACCACGGGTACTTGGTGTGCGAATTATTGCATCTCTTTTACTTAAGCCTGCCTTTACTGATTTACGTTGTAGAGGCATACCGCAATGAGGAGTATGACCCTAAGATTTTAGAAGAGATGGGTGAGCTGGGTCTCCTCGGCGCTACGATCCAGGGCTATGAGTGTGCTGGCGTCTCCTCCGTGGCATCGGGCTTGATCACGCGGGCTGTGGAACGAGTGGACTCGGGTTACCGCTCCGGTCAGAGTGTGCAGTCTTCACTGGTGATGGGTGGGATCGACGAGTTCGGATCGGAAGAGCAGAAGCAGAAGTTCTTACCGGGCATGGCGAAGGGCAAGATACTGGGCTGCTTCGGCTTGACGGAACCGAATCATGGCAGCGATCCGGGCAGTATGGAGAGCACGGCCAAGCCGCATCCTACGAAGAAGGGGTACTACAGCCTGTCGGGGAGCAAGACGTGGATCACCAACAGCCCGATCGCGGACGTACTTCTCGTCTGGGCGAAGTTGCAGGAAACGGGCAAGATCCGAGGCTTCCTAGTCGAGAGGGATCAATGTCCGCCCGGCACGCTGGAGACGCCGAAACTTCCTCACAAAAACGGCCTCCGCGCCTCCATCACCGGCATGATCCATATGGACGAGGTGCCGGTAGCCAAGGAGATGATGTTCCCGGACGTCGAAGGCCTCCGGGGCCCCTTCTCCTGCCTCAACAGCGCCCGCTTCGGCATCGCCTGGGGCACCATCGGCGCCCTCGAAGACTGTATCTCCCGCGCGCGCGAGTACGCCCTCGAGCGCCGCCAGTTCAAGAACAACCCCATCGCCAAGTACCAGCTGGTGCAGAAGAAGCTCGCGGACGCCACCACCGACGCCGCCTTCGGAATCCAGGCCGCGCTGCAGGTCGGCCGGCTTAAGGACGAGGGCAAGATCGCGCCGGAGATGATCAGCATGATCAAGCGGCAGAACTGCGATCGGGCGCTGGTGAATGCGCGGCACCTGCAAGAGATCTTCGGCGGGAACGCGGTGAGCGATGAGTACCATATTGGGAGGCATGTGGCGAATTTGTTTGTGACGCAGACGTATGAGGGGCAGAGCGATATTCACGCGCTCATCCTGGGTCGGGCGATTACGGGGATTCAGGCTTTTGTATGAGGCTGTGGTAAATGCCTGGCGTACATGCTTTTTGGATAGCGCTGGGAATGTAGCATACTGCTCCGTTTTTGGGAGCTCACCAAACGCTGGTGCCATATGCCTTAGCGCCTCGGCTGCCTCCTCCCTACTTTCATGTGAAGAGATCGTTGGCAGGAGGAGCACGGTGTGCAGAGGTTGGTGCGCTGTGCAGGCGCCCAACTTGCCACCCAGGCGTTGAGCCCTGCAATGGAGTGAATGCGTGAGACTTGAGCGGCGCATCGCCCACTCCCACATCACTACTGCGCTCGGGATACTCTCGAACACTTCCAAAGCCCATAATACATGTTCTACGCGTGTCTAAACGTTTCCCTAGTTGTAAAACAGCATTTTCGGAATGTTTCAGTAAATCATTAGCGTAAAAAGCCTGAGGCGACAAACAGCGGGCTTCCCTTCTTCACCAACTTGCGTCACTTCAAGACACACCAAGACCGAGATAACTACCCCCTTCGCTCAACAACACCACCACCACCACCACCACCATCCTCTGAGACCACCCACTTTCAAACAACGTCATGGCGCTCAAGCGTATCAACAGTATAGTTGCCCTGCAATCACCGTATCGTAACCTTCTGCTAACCGCCCCCCAGAGGAACTGACAGTACCAACACTCTTGCCACCGAACCCCCCATACCACCACTGACACCACCTCCAGGACCTCGGCCGCGACCCGCCGTCGTCATGCAGCGCAGGACCGATCGGCGATGACCTCGTGGGTGCACCCTCTGCCTCTGCCGCAAAGCCTGGCCCGACTGACCCCCCCGCACAGTTTCACTGGCAGGCGACCATCATGGGCCCCGGCGACTCCCCATACTCCGGCGGCGTCTTCTTCCTCGCGATCCACTTCCCCACCGACTACCCCTTTAAGCCGCCGAAGGTCAACTTCACCACCCGCATCTACCACCCCAACATCAACAGCAACGGCAGCATCTGCTTAGACATCCTGAGGGACCAGTGGAGCCCCGCGCTCACGATCTCAAAAGGTACAGCCTACCATCCGCGGCGGGCGAAGAGATGGGCGGTGTTGGCTTGCTGACAAACGGCTCTTGTAGTGCTGCTCTCAATCTGCTCGATGCTCACGGACCCGAACCCCGACGACCCGCTCGTGCCGGAAATTGCGCACGTCTACAAGACGGACCGCTCGCGCTACGAGGCCACGGCAAGAGAGTGGACAAGGAAGTACGCTATTTAGAGGTAGAGTGAGGGCTGTGTAGATCTGGGAATGCAGCATGAATATGGCGAGGGTGTGGCAGTGTGTAGAGCGGTCAAGAGCCGGCATACTGTCTGTCTGACGGTGGAGATGGCTCGGGGCTACGAGTCAGCATTGGCTTGGGCATGCACACGTTTTTACGGGACACGAGTTCGAGAATGAGTTTCCACGTGCTGCATAGGTCGTAATGGCACATTTTGCATGACATGGCTGCGATAGGCGTTGAAGGATATCGGTGTGCTTTCAATTTTCGCCACCCGCGGATCGCGCTTTGTGGACTGTAACTGGCTGTTGCACGGCGCAATTCCTGTGTTTGTTACCGACTCCTTCCTTCACTTGCGGTTGCGCTGACACTCACAGAAGGGGGCGAGATTATAGTCAGGCACGGATACGCGTGCCGCAGCGAAGGGAAGCCGGTTAACTACATGTAATTCACTGGGCGTACATTACTGCGAGCACCCAGTCCCCACCACGATGGAGCTGCTCGAACACATCCTGGTCCACGCGCCCGGGAGGGACCTTTTCGCGCAGCTGGCGAGAAGTCACCGGCTCCTCTCCAAGTCTACAAAAGCTCTACTATTCACCGCCGCTGCTGTCGCTCCCTTAGACCGAATCAAGAAGAAGCATACTCGAGGGATACCCCCAATCGAGGATTGATCATGCGGCTCACGCCCGTGAAGTGAATGGTCTCGGGGACGGTAACGGCGTCCCTTGCAAAGAACGCATCGACAGGATCGAAGTCGTCAGTCCACCCTCCCTGATAGGGAGAGTCTCCGGCATATGTCGTCAGGCATCCTCATTGACAGTAGATATGCAGGTCGAGAGCAACCCCAAGGAACTGCACGAGGCCGGGGAATGAGCAGAGGCTTCGTGGACGTAGGGCGCACATCTCTAGCCCGCCGATTGTGAATGATGCCACCTGCCGCACAGCGAAGATGGCAGAATGGCCATGAACAGAAACTGCATCCGCGTATGGCTCGCTCAAGGAATGATCTGTCGGTTGAAATGGTGCAGTATCACCCTATGGCATTGCCGACCATCAACTCGACTTCGGGTTTGACCAAGAATGCCGACAACAAGGCCTTGTACGCTGCGATGACTACTTTGTGACGACGACCCATTCCTCTCACTCTTTGAGATCATACCATAAAGAAGAAGTGAAGTTGGAAGGGAGACCACATATGAAGTTGGATCTGGAGTTCACAACCCTCGTCCAAAAATAGCTCAGACCTTCACCTCGATCGTCGGAAGAGACGAAACCGTTTTCCAACGCGCCTCGACAGAGTTTGGGCACATTGTTATGTCTCTAGTCTGCTCCAGCGACATCATCATGCTCCCTCCCCACCGCCGCCATAGGTCTCACTGACCAGTCGCCGCCGCAATTATGCCCTTTCCCTTCGCCGTCTTCCTCTTCCTTACTCTCCTGTTCACCTCAGTCCTCGCCCAAGACGCCTCGATCGTCAATCCCACGACAGCGGCACCGAGTGCCACCGCCCTCGCTACTGCGAAAGGCTACACCTACGTTGGATGCTGGAACGAGACAGTCGGCGTAGCCAACTCGAATGGCGCGAGAGCGCTTTCAGGCGGCATGACGGTGCGTGATCCCGAAAGAGATGTCGCGGATGTGTTGGAGCGGAAACTGATGGGGCGCTGGTAGTCGGCAAACAACACCATGACCGTCTCGTCGTGCCTGGAATACTGTTCCCAGGGCTACAATGGCGCAACGATGCAGTACGCGGGACTGGAATACGTAGGCTTTTCCTGCGAGCTCCAGGGCAGAGGAGCTACACTCAGATGCTGACTAGCTGCTCAGGGTCGTGAATGCTATTGCGGAGCATACTTGAGTGCTCTCTCGGAAAAGCTCAACGAATCGGCCAGATGCATATACGCCTGCGACGGCAATAGCAGCCAGGTGTGCGGTGGCGCGCTGGCATTGACGCTGTATAATCTCACGTCGGATTCGAAGACCGGGATTGCGTGGAGTTTGGTTTCGGCGCAACCTGCTTGGTACAGCGCGGCTGCGTTGGTTATGCTTATAGTCGCTGCTGTGTTGTAAGGTAGAATGACCGGGATACTGCACGCAGTAGCTGCATGTGAAGGGCGCTGAAGGAGTCGGATGCGAGACGATACGATACCCAATAGACTGTACGATGAAGAGGATCCCACAGAGACCTACTGTCCATAACGCGTGCAATTAAGGCATGGATTCGTCGTAATACGAAGACGCATTACTTAGCTGCCGAAACCACCAAACACCGCGCTAACGTCCCACTACCCGAACCACCATCATCATCTCTTCCACGCGTGCGCTACGCTTCAACAACGCTCGCCTCGCTCACCGGATACGGCGCCTGTCCATGCATCGCCGTCTCCTGCTGCGGCGACTGCACGATCTCCTCCGCCCGCTGCATAATCTGGGGCTGTGCCGCCTCCTGCTCGATATTACCGGGCATGGCGTTCACGCCCAGTCTGCCCGCCGAGCTGTGGATCGGCTCGATGGAAGGCGAGTAGTTCTTCAGTCCAGCCTCCGCATCGTTGAGGACTTCCCGCGCCGCCTCCGAGTTCTCGAATGGAGGCCGCTCCTCACCGGGAACAGTCGGCGTGTCGTCGAGGAGGTTGACGAGCCGGCGGGCTTGCTGCGCGAGCATGATCTGCTTCTCGGCGCGCTCGATGATGGCCGCGGTGTGGAGGTCGTAGGCTTCCTTGAACTTTTGGCGCGTGATGTTCGTGAGCTGCGCTTCCGCGACGAGGGACTGCGCTTCTGCGCGCACGAGCTCTTGTTCGAGGGTCACGAGCTTGGGAGAGGTGGGCTCCTTGTACTTGAGCTTCTGGATCTCGTCTTGGATCTTAAGGTATCGTCAGCACAGCACTTCAGCAGCACGGTCAGTAAGAAAAGCCTACCTTCGCCTTATGATTCCTCGTCGGCTGCACCGAGCTCTCCGTATTCCGGATCTGCTTCAACACGCCCCGACTATCCTCCAAATGCTGCGCGAACAGATCCTCCTGCTCCGCAATCTCCGCCAACAGCACGCCCAGCTTGTCGCTGATATCCGACACGGCATCGTCCTGCGTCTCGCCCCACTCGCTCAGCTGCGAGGCCACGCTCTGCGACTCCCGGCTCGCCGTCTCATAGGCCGAGACCTGGTGGTTCTCGGTCTTGATCAGCTTGTACAGCTTCTTGGACAGCTCGGGCTGCTGGATGCCGCGCAGGGAGGACATGGCGAAGCGGTGTTTGTGCGACGAGCCGGCGGCCGAGCCGCTCTCGCTGCCCTTTTTGGAGCGGATGGAAAGAGAGCGTCCGACGTTCCTGGAGGGGCCATTGTTAGTTATCTAGAACGTATCCGTGACGTTTTCGACGGGGGACGAGGCAGGGTATATGTTTACTGACATGTTTGCGGGCGGTGCGGGGTGTCGATGGTGGGGTGTTGTCGGTGATTTTGACGTTCTCTTTGACGCGGCGTGCGGTAGTTGTAGAGGTCAACCGATCTGGATATGGAGCGAAGGGTTCAACATGATATGAAGTCTGCTGGGAGTTGTCGCGGTTGTACCGGATGCGACGTCATGGGCACATGCCAAAAGTCACATTCCACGGATGACGCGGTTGCTGGGCTGAGATGGAAGGGCGCCGCGAAGCGAGGCAACTTGGAGTACAACATATACAGCATACAGATCATCATACTACCGTACCTGCAACGGCCAAAGCGAAACAGACGCGAAAAGACCCCAGCGCCGCCCCATTCCGAGTATTATGCCCCATGCTCGCTCGTATAACCGTGGTCGCCCTGCCAGATCTTCGAAATGCATTCGCCCATGTTCGTCCATATCGCAGCCGTATATGATCATCGCACAAAGTCCAGCGAACCATTCCACGTCCAGCACTGTGTATCTGCGCCCATCACCCTTCCCCCTATACCATCCCACTTCACCTCACATACGTCCGACTAGTCCTCTGATAGTAATCCCCTCCATTGCTCATCCGCGGCGCACTCGAGCTCAGTCGCGGCTGGCTCGACCGATAATTCCTCTCATAACTCACCCGCTCTGCGGGCACCGTGGAAGTCGTCCGACGCACGTAGGTCGAGGAAGTTCGCGGATGCGCCTGCCCGCCGTGGTAGTTGGAGACGGGGCGGGGCGCGGCGTAGTAGGGGTCGTCGCGGATGGTGGTCGTGGGGCGCTTTTCGGGGCGGGTTACGAGACACATGGTGGTGCGCTTCTTCGTGTCTTTGAAGGGGTATAAGGCGGGCGCGGGTCGAGTCGAGTCGAGGTGGTTATGCTGGGGTTGCGCAGAAGGTTGTGTTGATGTAGTGATGCTGTAAGTCGAAAGGACGAAAGCAGGATAGGAATGATTGATCGAAGAGAAGGAGACGAGATACTCGATACACGTACTTTACCGGTAGCCCGCTACATCATGTGCCATCAGCATGGTGAGGCTGTCTTGGAGGCTTGGACCTGGAGCTCCCAGTCTCGAGATCCCGGTCTGGCCTCTCTTGCGTCACCGCCAAGGCAGGACATCATCATGCGAGCCGCGAGACGAACAGAAACCGAGTCGACGAATATAATGAAACCGTAATGATGTATACACTATATCCATGCTATCATCACACTCATAACACAGTCCCGCAAAACACAACACTTAAAACGCCGTACTCCCCGGCGCAGTGCTCACCAGACTCTGCCGACTCCTCCTAGGATCATCAATCTCCATGGCCCCACTCATCACCCTCACCACCTTCTTCCCCTTCCCGCCATCATTCTGCACAAGCACCTGCGCGGGACACACCACAATCTCCTCCTCACCCTGCCCATACTCGTCGCCCTTCTTCACGACGAGCGGGAACAGCACAATCTTCACCACCGCCCGGTCTTGCTCAAGTCCCTCGTTTGAACTGAAGAGACCCGAGCGCTCGTTCATCAACGAGGCGTTGAAGTGTACTTTACGCACTAGATCGCCGTTGGTGTCGTACTCCGGCTGCAGTGGTGGCAGCATGATGTATTCCGCCCGCTGTGTGCGCATCTCAATCGCCAAATCAGCGGCCACGCCAATCACCTTCTGCAGGGAAGCCAGTAGCTGCTGCTCTGCATTTGACGGCGGTGGCAGCAGCGCTGATAGCAAAGCAAAGACCTCGTGCGCGACGGCTTCCGTATCGAGCGCGCATTGTCTGGCGAAGTCCGGACGCTTGGAGAGCAGCGTGAGGGTCGTTGCGCGCCACTGAGCAATGGCACGCGGGGGCCCAGTTTCCGCGAGGATCTTCTCGAGAGTCTTGAGCTTCTGGCGCTGTTCACGATCCATGCCGAAGAGGTAGCGCGTGAAGACGAACTCCCACACCATCGTCATGACCACGGACATGAACACGTCTCGCCGTTTGATGCGGTCGCCCAGTAGCTTATCAGCGTCTGAGCCATCCAGAATCGCATTGTCGAGGCGATTCTCAATCTTGTCATCGCGAAGCTCGGTTGATAGTCGACAGATCCGGTTGTCGGACAGTTTCGAGAAGCGCAGCACCCATTGCTGTACGTGCTGACATAGCTTTTGACATGCGCCGTCAAAGTAGTCCTCATCGCGGACCGTGAGAAACTCGGTGGACTTTGACGACTGGATCTGCACCTGCAAAGACCGGATCTGCTCAGTGGCAATGTCGAGCTCCTCCCGCAGTCGTCTGATCTCAGCGTTCTTGTCTGCAAGAGCACTGGCGATCTGTGCGGCGATAGCGTCCCGCATGGTCGAGGTGAGCTGGTTCTGATCTTGTCGCGCCACCTCGAGATCGCGGCTGGTGTTCTGCCACTGCTCATGCGCCTGTGCGTGCTCGGCTTGCAGCGTTGCATATCGGCCGTTAGTGTCGTCGACCAGGTTCCTGTTCGCCTCGGTAAGACCTCCGTTGATCTCGTTGAGTCGATCGATCTCCTCCCGCAAGGGCTGAAGCATGGCCAGAATGCGACCGATCTCGACTTCCTTCTCGTGCAGCTGCAGGTCACGTGTCTCGAGTGCTTCGCGCATTGCCTGGGAATTGACATCCTGTTGGTAGCTGGTTGCTTCATGGTTGCGCTCAACGTCGTACTTCGCGTCCTGGAGCGCTTGATTCTCCGAGACCAGTTGGTCGAGCTTGGACTCTAGGTCTGTAATATGCATGCTCTGCCGCTTGCGCACACTTGGCGGTCGCGTAGGCGAGACTTGCGACCCGCGCGCATCGCCATAGCCCTGCTGCATTACAACGTCAGCGCAACCCGCACGCTTGCGAAACGGTACACTCACGAAGACATCAGCCATTACTGCAGCGCCCGCAGCGCCGGCGACAATCACGTCCTCATCGTTTGATGGCGGAGTCGGCGGCGCCTCGAAGGGAATTGTTTTGGGTGACGATCTCGCGCCAACGGAAGAACCCGCGTCGCCCCGCCGGGATGCGGCCCGCAGGTCACCTGATAAGCTGCGGTCGATCCGTCTCAGCGTCGGAGTCGAGCTGCGATTGCTGCTTCGTGAGAACGAGCGCAGGTCTCCGGGAGACTTCATGCGCTGCCCCATACTTGCGTTGGAGAAGTTGCTCATGACGCTGGGAGATCGCGGCTCGGGGAGGGCCGGTCTTGGAGTTCCACGCTTGAGCGATCGGTTGATGTTGACCGTGCTGTTTTCGTCGTCGACTGCGGGCCAGGAGAGTCGGTTGATGAGATCGTCAGTCGACAAGGGGTTGCTTGACGCCCTCATGGTACCTGTGGGGATTGTGACCGTGGGCCGTAATGGAGACAGTGCCCGCTCTTTTGAGCTGCGGATCGCCTGTGGAGTCTCCGTCCGACGGATTGCCTTGATCATGGCCGGCCCTCCAATGTCCGCGTCATCTTTGCTTCGTTTGCCAGCATTGTGCTCTTCCGGGATGGCTTCCAATGGTACTCGCGGACTGAGCGGGCCAGTCGACAGGCTGTCATCAGGAATGCTGCTGGATGCCTCTCGCGTGAGTGTCGGTTGCGGTTCCAGATTGGCCTGCGCGAAGTAGTCTGACGAGGCGATCCCTGGTCCGTTGGGTGGCGCATCAAAATGGTCCAGCTTTTCACGCAGGTTGGCAGGCGGGCTCTGGAAAAGATAAGACGCTCTGTTCTTCGTTGTAGACTCGAGCGGTGTTGCCGCGACCTCTCGGCTTGGTGTGCGGGAGTGCATCGCTGCCTGATCTGGCGTCTCTTCATGCGTGCGCTTCTTGGGAACGTTCAACTGCCAGTCGGATGCCGTATCGGTCGCGATGTGCAAGGGTTCCGCAGACCGCCTGCTGCGCAGACTCTCACGCGAGCTTGCTGGGCGAACCTCCGTGGTCCCAAAGACAGCACTCTCGCCAGACCGGCGATTGAGGATCGGAGTGTTCACCTCGTGATACCCGCTGTCCCTCGCGATCTCATGTTGTTTCATGCCCAAGACAGGCGACTCCGGGGCTACAAATTGATTGTCCAGTGCAGCGAATGACCAAGCAGGGGCTTTCGCAGTCTCAGCTGGCGCACGATCGAGGGGGTCAAAAGCCAATGATGCCAGTGGTGCTGAGGCATAGCCCGCAGACTTGTAGTCGTTGGGGTTGTCCAGAACAGTCTGGTCACTGCGGCTGGCATGCAAATCTGTTGTCGCTGGTTCGACGCTGGGGAGCCCTACAGCGTCAGCTCTGGCATGACGACTTAGATTCGATGCTGAAGACTGCTGCTCATAGGGCGAGAGCGATTGCTCCCATTCAGGCTGTTCGGTGACTGCCGCAGCTGTGAAGGATTCGTCAATGAGCGCGGAAGGCCCGTCGATTGGCATTGGAAGCGACCGCGAGGTTTCCGACGTGAACGGGGGCCCATGTGGGTCGTTGGCTGACATTTCGGCTTGAACGTCGTTGGGCGAAGTCGCCGAGGGCGCTCGTCGCTTGACTCTGGCCAGGCCGGGGAAGAGATTCTGCACCTTACCCGAAGTCTCAACAGGGCTTGATGGATTTTCGAAGCCTCGTGCCAATTCAGCGCCTGCCGGCTCCCGCAACACGGACGCTTCACCGGGATCCGGATGAGTGTAATCCGCGAGCGCATTGTGGGTTGGAGCATCCTCTTGACTGGCCAGCATCGCAGGCAACTCCTGGTCCGTGTTGAGAGGAGCAGTAAGTGGCGGTGTCGGTGCACGATCAATTGCATCCGCAATAGCCTTCTGTTTCTTCTTCTTCCGTCGATCTTTCTTCTTAAACGCACTGTAGGTTCTGTCCATTTCATCCACGTCCAGCTCCCTGTCTCCAGCTATACTGAAGGTATTGGCCGGGTCAACGTCCACAGCGGGTTCGGCACTTGCGGGAGCGTTCGTCTCTTCTGTGACGGGGACGTGTTCCACGCTGGCAAGTGCTGGCTCGATTGCCGTTTGGGGCGCAGGCCAAATGCTGCCATCCGTGATGGAGTCGTTGGTGACACCGTCGCCAACGACCTCAAGCTGAAGCGTTCGTGGTAGGTCAACGTGCGGTTCAAGTGTAACCTCCTTGTCGGTCTTCGGCGCTGATAAGTCTACAGCTGCTCCGCGTTCTCCGCTATGCGTAATACTTGTGTCAAGTCCGAGGATACCTCCGCTCGCCGTAGCCTTGCCTCCCTTGCCCTTCTTCCTTCTCCGGCTTGTTGCGAAGGAAAGCCCTGAATCGTCTTCGGGGCCGTCGATTGAGGTCCCATCATGGCTCGACATGGCTTGCTGTAGGAGCGCTGGGTCAAAGCCAGACTGTTGCAAGCTGTGTGTCACGTCTACGTCAAAGCCATCTGCTGGCTGACTGGGCAGCTGCGCGTCGTTCATTTCTCTGGATGGCTCTTCTATTGCTTGCTCGTTCGCCGTCTCTGCAAGAGCATCCTCACGTCTCGCCTGCTTGCCCTTCTTCTTTCGCTTTGAAGTCGTAGTCTGGAAGAATTCTTCGGGGTCGGCTTCCGGGAGAGTGCCAGGAGGCGAGGCTCTTCGATGGAAGGTTGAATCATTGACGACAAGATCCGGATCAAAGCCGGAGTCTGCGAGTCCGGCGGCAAGCGTTGCAGCGAAATCGATGTCCCGTACAGGCCGAGACATCGTACCTGGACTCATAGCTAGCTCACGCGTGGTTACCCCCTCCGGGTCGTACTGGCCCGCGTCAGTCCCTGGCGTTGAGAGGTGACGCTCATTCGCGACGAGATGGTTGTGTGCAGGTGTATGGTGCAGAGGCAGCTGAGCTTCTTGATCAGCAAATACTGGTGGTGTGCCATCCGGAGCTCCAGCAAAGAGCGGTGCTGGCCTCGGCGTTCCTAGCTTTTCACGGGGTGACTGGTCTTCGATGTCGTCGCGAAGCTCTGGCGCATTAGTGTGCAGATCAACAGCCCAAGAGTGAGAGCCGTACGCGGAGTCATCGTACTGCTCGTATGGCTCCTGCACTGGGCCCTCGTAGCTCTTCAGTTGATCTTCTTGAGGGCTCGGACCTCCTGATGTCACGAGTCTCTCTCCGTCGCCAGTCCGTAGCGATGGAACAGCTTGCTTTGTCTTGCGCTTATCCTTCTTCGAACGATTGGTCGAGAAGGTGGGCCACTCCTCGCCTTCCGCGTCCTTCGGCTCAATATCCAAGTCTGCTGTGCTCTCGGTTACGCCTGGTCCAGCAAACCCTGACTCTGCCTTCTCCGCGGTGTCAAATAGTAGCACGGCTTCGTCCTGCGCATTCTGTTGTTGGGCGGTTGTTCGAGCAGGCTCGGCTGCAGCAGCCGGTGACTCGATTCCGCCCCTCTTCGCCTGCTCCTTGCCTTTCTTCGAGCGGCGCGTCGAAGTGGTAGGCCATTCCTCCTCCACTGCCGTTGCGGGCTCATCGATCTGCCGGGCCGAAATGGCGTCCGTCGAGATTGGCTCCAACTGAGGCATCTCGATTGGATTTGCAGACTCTGGTTCGATGGAACGACTAATTCCTTCAGCGTCAGGCTCAGCATCGACACCGAGGTCCTCGATCGCGAAGTCCTTCAACACAGGTTCATCACCCATTGCCGGTGTCGAGAAACCGCTCGTCTTTGCCTTTCGCTTCCCCTTCTTCGAGGGCTTGACCGCAAAAGTGGCCGGCCACTCCTCCTGGGGCGCCGGTAGTGGTGTTGGTATCGACTCGACAGACAGCTGTGCTTGAACATGATCTGCTGCTGGTGCTTGCGACGAAAGGGTGGTCGCGGCCGTGTCCAGCCCGTTGGCGTCCACCAACTCACGTGGCTCTTCAGCAGTGACGCCGGGATCGACAGTGACTTCGTCGTTCACCGGTGCCATCGATTGAGGCTCCTCTTCCATGGCGGGCGAGGCGAGACTACCCTTTTGTCCTTTCCGCTTGTCCTTTTTGGACCGCTTGGTAATGACAGTGGCTGGCCATTCGTCGTCTAGCCCCGCTGTAGGCTCTCTTTGCGGCGGTGGGGTCGTGTCTACTGCGGGCGCCTCGGAAAGGAGTGCCGTTGCGGCCGTGGCGAATGGTACAGTGTCCACGGAGGGAAGTGGCTCGCCCGAGGCGACCTCGGAATTACCATCCCCTGCAAGAGTTGCTGACGCTGGCTCTTGTTCAAACAAAGGCGAGGCGAGCCCGGTCTTCTGTCCTTTCCGTTTGTCCTTCTTGGAGCGCTTCGTCGTGAAAGTGGCAGGCAATTCTTCCTCCACGGCTGACGTTGACACTTCGGGAAGCTGAGCTTGCGGCGCATCAATCGAAAGGGGCTCCTCTCTTGGAGCCGTCTCCATGTCCGTCACTTCAGCCTCAATTGACCGGCGCCGCTCTTGATCGGTAGGGTTGTGAGCAGTCTCGCCTTCTTCCAGGTTGGCGTCTTGTCCGTCGTAAATGCGCGCTGATTCGGCCTCCGTTGCGCTCGGTCCAGGAATGCTTTGCTTCCCCTTCCTCTTGTCCTTCTTTGAGCGCTTGGTGGAGAAGGTAGCCGTCCAGTCTTCTTCTGGGTCGGGCGTAGGGTCTGCAACAGACTTCAGGCGGTCCGCATCCGGCATGCTTGGGTTGGCAGCAAGGGGTGTGGCTTCGTGCTCGCCTTGCACAGAGTGTGCCAACTCGAAGTCAGCCTCAGGCTGTGTCTCCACGGCCGGCGCCTTAGACGGATTTGTGGTAGCTTCCGGATCGTCTTGCCCGGCGGGCAGAGTATAGTCGGAGTGGTGTGCCATGGGCGTGTGCCATTCCGCTTCAGCGACTGGCGTCTGCTGCTTGATGCTCGAAAAGAAGTCTGGCCTCGCCGCTAATTCTTCTGACAACGGCATGGCTGCAAAATGGTTAGAGGGATCGGATGTCGGCTGGCTCGGGTGTGAATTGGACTCCGTCGGCTTTTCAGCGTTAGCCTGTTCTTCGGTGAAAGCTTCCTGCGCCACTTCGTCTCCAATGGCTGGTGAGAACAAGGCTTTCTCCTTGGCCCTCCGCTTGTCCTTTTTCGATAGCTTGGTCGTGAGCTTGGGCCGCTCTGCCTCCCCGACCTGCTCCTGAGTGCCAGCGTCGGACGCGAGAGCAGCAGACTCTGCAATAGGTTCCTCTTGCGACTGTGACGCTTCCTCATGAGGTACAGTAGGTGGCATCTCCCTCGGGGTTTCATCCGTACCAGCTTGACTCAGTGGCTTTCCTTCCAACGTCGTGGCTGCTGTCTCAAAGCCACTTTGCGTCTCGGTGTCGTCGTCAAGTGACATCAAACCGCCGCGCGCCTTTCCCTTACGCCTGTCCTTCTTCGAATGCTTCGTTGGGCCACTTGGCCATTCGGTCTCGAGGTCAGCGGCCGGCCGCTCATGGCCACCAAGTGCAGCAGCAGTAGCCAAGGCGGCTGCGCCTGTGATCAACACAGCTACATCATGGCTGGAGTCTTCCGACCGACTAGCGGGCAGAGCAGATGGTGCCAACTCTCTTGCTGGAGTGTCCGTCGAGATCTCAGCTTCAGGTGCTGCCATTTTCTCCCTCGCCTTCTTGCTAGGCTTTGCGAAGAAATGATACGGAGTCGGTTGCTCTTCGTCGGCGCCATCGTCATCCGACGGCGCAGCTCGCGTGGTCGCAGTTCCCTTTTCTACAGTAGGTGGGGTGGGTGCGTAATCAGTCTGCTGCTGGGATTCCTGTGTGGGAATTGTCGGCGCGGCATCTACTGGCTCTCTGGGGTCTGCTGCAGGCGATGAGTCTGTATCGTATGTGGAAGAAGCGGCCGCTTCACCGGAAAGCCTGCCTTCGTGATGAGTGAGAGACGGTAACAAACGAGGGTGATGGATGGCCTCGTCAAGGCCCTTTGGCACCGCCTTTATCGTTGGTGATTCTGGAAGGGGAGGCAGGTCCTCTGAGTTAGGGTCCTCAATTTGAACCACTTGCGAGCGAGGCAGAGAAAGACGCGCTTCCTCGAAGCCGATTGGGTTTGCTTCGGAAGTGGTCGTGGCCCCATCATGGTAGCTGCCGTTCATGGCAGCCGGATATATCTCGGCGGTACGACTTTCAGTTGGGGTGGTGAGTTCGGCCTCGGTCCTGAGGGCATCTGGAACACTATCGTTGGGTTGATCTGTACCATGATCCAGTGACGGTGCCGATCTCTGCGTGCTCATGTAACCGTCCTCGTCAACAGCCGCAGCGGCATGCAGATTTCCGAACCCAGCAGACTTTGAACGGGACAGCGGGTTGATATCAGCGACTTCCTGCGCCTCGCTGTACGACGGCTCTGCGACCGGGATCTCGGACCGGAGGGTGTCAGCCGAGGCGTTCACTCTCTCTATGGCAGAGGTAGATGGCTCTGTGTCGGGAAGCTCGAATGAGGCGTTTGGCACCCCGGATCTGTCAATGCCAGTCTGTCGTGCATGCTTGCCCTTCTTTTTCTGCTTCCGACTGCTCGTAGATCCTGTCCAATCGGCCTCGGCGTCATCCATCCCGCCAGCATCGATTGGCGGTGTTGGGGTGTCAAACCCGGCGAGTGCCGCTTCTATCTTCGGGGCAGGCACAGGTGACTCAGGCTCAAGTCCAAAGTCAGACAGAGCACGCTTGCCTTTCTTACCCTTCCGCTTCTTCCCACCAAAGTCGCTAGGCCATTCCGGAACTGCTTCGTTGATCACGGTTTCTAAGAGAGTGGTAGATTCTGTGGGAGCAGAGGTGGCATCTGATTCGAGCTCCCGCGATGCGTCGTCACTCTCATGAAGAGGCCCATCTCGTGCGTCGCCCGAGCCTGCCTGCGCTCCCGGTGACACGAGCTCAGTTTCGCCGCCCAGATCATCGTCGTGCACCCGAGAATGACTGGTGATGGAATCTGTCGCAGGGTTCTCATCGGCCACGGGTGGCGACGGCGATGTAGGCGCGTCGGCAATTTGACGCACGATGCCTTCCTCGGGTTCGCTCGCTGGGCTCACCAGATCATTCACTCTCTGATCAGTCGATTGATGTAGGCCTGGCTCTCGGACTGCATCGTCTTCGGGGGCTACGACAATCCTCTCGTACGCTCTTTCAGCATCCTCCGGCCGCGACGGGGTAGCAAAGCCGGGTATCTGCTCTACCGACCTCAAACCATCACTCTTCGGGTCCAGTGAAGGCTCAGCGTGGTCGGTGACGGCTCCGTCACCGTCGAACTCGTTGAGCTTAGAGAACGTCGACGGCGACTCGGAGGTCTCAGCGGGTTCGAAGAAATCCACTCTCTTCAACTTTTCGCCTTTCTTGCTCTTCCTGCCCATCAAGATAGGTTCCAAACCCTCCGGAGCAGGCTCGAGTTGGAGATCGCGCGCCTCGGCGGTCTCTGTTGCATTTAGCGGCTCTTGTGCATCGACTCGCAGTTCGGGATAAGATGGCTGCGATGTACTGTCTAAGGTCTCGCCCGCATCGTCCATTGGTCTGTCGGGAGACGCTTGACTCGCTCCGGCATCCTCCTCATACGACAGCAGTCGCTGGGTCTTCTTCCCCTTCTTTCCCTTTTTCTTGATTGACATCTCGCTCGCATCGTCCTCCAGAAGTGTGTTCTCTGGTAACTGTGGCTCATCTTGGAATGCTTCCTCGTTCGTGCCTGTGTCTTGCACGTCAAGGTCGAGGGTATCTCGCTCGGATGCCGGAGCCGGGATAGACGCGGAAGCTTGTGCTGCTTTCTTGCCCTTCTTGCCCTTCTTCTTCGAAAGCGGCAACCAAAATGCGTCAGACGACTCATCAGGAGTCTCAGGGAGGGTGCTGCTTAGGGCGTCTTCACGACTTGTGGACGTGATTGGGAGGTCTCGCAACTCCAATTGTGCAGGCGCCTCCTCCAGTGGAGTGGAAGGCTCCGAATCAGACATAATAGTCTTCTTCCCCTTTTTACCCTTCTTGGTCTTCTTCGTCAGAGGCTGCCAAAACGCTTCCTCCGGTTGCTCGCCTGTATCGTCTTTCACTTCTCCCTTCGCCTCCACAGACGGCTCATCGAGAAGGCCCTCCTGCAGCTGCGACCGTCGCTGCTCTGTGACATTGGCATTGATTGCATCGAAATGACGAGAGGCTGCAGGCTCCAATTCCGGCACACTGGTGTCCGCGTCGTCCTTGTGCATCGGCAGAGCAAGCTCCCTCGTTGGAGCAAACGGCATGTCTTCGACTTGCGGAACATGGTCGAACGTTGAAGACTCATCCCGCGCGCGTACTTTGCTGGCAGACTGAAGTGGATCCAACGTCTCCAGACTTGACATGGTAGGAGGAACGCCAGACAGGACGAGCTCTTCGTCTCCGGTGTTGGGGAGAGCGGTGTCCTCCGGTGAGACATCCGCGACACGCTGTTCGCCAAACGAAGGCCTTGTGGCATCCGTTGTGTCGGTATCACCGAATCGGGCCAATGAACGCTCCGCCGCAGCCGTTGACGGCTCCTCTGAGTTCTCGGCGTCGTCTTGCCACGTCAGCCGTTTCTTCCGCTTCTCCTTCTTGGTCTTCTTAAGCGATAGAGAAGAATCGACGCTGTCAGCATGCGCCTCCTCGAGCTGTACAATCGTGCGAGAGGCAGGTTCAAGAGCGTAGTCCTCCGCCACCCGCAGAGGTAGCTGCTCCTCGGCAACCAATTCGGGAATTGTGAACGTACGTCACGATCGTGCTGGGCAGGGATTTTCGAATCAGCAGAAGGTCCCGCATGATCTCGGCTTTGAATACCATCATCTTTCGGTCCATCCGCTAGAAATCTAATGGTCTGGTCGCGCGTCCCAGACGCGGGGAGCTCGCCACCAAGATCGGTCGGCTCCTCCGCGTCAGGTGGCTCTCTGGAGATGTGCTCATGGCTCGATGGCGAGGAAGCAGATCCCTGATGCAGGCTAGCAAAGACCGGCGCAGTATTGTCATTGTGAGGTTGTCTCTCTGTAGCGACATCCCCGACATCGCCCTCTTCGACCGAACGCTCGGTCGAGAGGAAGTCGTCTGTCTTGACGGGTTGCAGCGTCGGCATGGTGTCAAACATTGGCGAATCCTGGCTGTCCGCGGACACGGGTTGCGCCTCGGGTTGTCGCGAACCGGACTTCCCTTTACCCTTCCTCTTCGAAGGCTTGCGCGACATCGGCGACCACTTCTCTTCGCTCTCGACCGGATGGTCGGTCGTGTCGTCTTCGTGAGATACGGGAGCGGGCAGCGGGTAGCTACCCTTCAAAGCACCGCGGAAATCGACATCGCTGTCCCGCTTGCGTTCAGCCTCTGATTGACTGTGTCTGCTAGACTCGAATGCTCTGTGTCCCAATACTGCTGCACTACCAAGCATGGCAGCAGCGGCAATAGCTTTCGCCGAACGGCCGGCCTTGAGCTCCGACCTCACCTCCAGCTCGTACGGAGAACCGGGTCGACTGGCCGGCAGAATTGGAAGGCGTTCGACTTCATGTGAGTCCGACTCATCGTGTGCTGCGTCAGGCACGAAGCCCGTCACTTCGGATTGACCCGCAGCTTCCAGTACTGGATGATCGACCTCATAGCCATGCAAGCGTTCGTCCTGTTCGAAGTCCTCCCAGGTATAGAATTGGGGTGCTTGGCGCGTGGGTCGCTCGAAAGGGGAGGATGGGAACTCGCTTGCCTTCGGGGTTGCCTGTTCAGAGCCCAGATACTCGTCGTTGTCATCGTAGCTGTAGATATTTGCGTTCTCGGTGTCGATTGTCAATCGTTTTGCTGTCTCCGGGGATGGAGGATCTTCCGCAGCCGAGTGCCAGTCTTCACTGCTGTGGACGCTCGAAGCACGGCTAGACGGCTTGCTGGACGGAAGACTTGGGAGCGTCTCTTCGATTTCTTGCGGCTTGCGGTTGCGTTCAACGAGATACAGAGGCCTGAACTCAGTGGAAGAAGGCCGTGGCTTCTTGGGGACCGATGATGGCGACACAGGTGTCTGGGCCAAGGGTGAGCCGAAGCTGGCGGACCGCTCTTTGTTTGGCGAGCGAGGGTACCCAAACGGAAATCGCAATGGTATCGCAGTCGTCGAGGTCGGTCTAGCAGGCGGACCAGGCCTCTCCGGAGTCTCGACTGGCGACTCGGGTCTCGATACAGGTAGTGCGGGCAGTTGCTGCACGTCATCAGCATGGCTGAGCGTGGGCCCATGCGCGTCCATGTTCGTCTGGTCGACCATACGCTGAGCTTCTTCGACTGGTGACGTTGGTCGCGACACGGGCAGAGCAGGCAAATGATGCGGATCATCTACCCAGCTAGCTTTTGTCTGTTCCGACAGCGAATCGGGCTGGATGCGATCGGGTACGATGCGTTCACTTGTTGCGGTCGCTAACCTCTCAAAAGGTGAAGCTGGTCTCGACAGAGGCAAAGCTTGCAGTTGATACAGATCGTCTGTGGGGGTCGACTTCTCCGCCTCCAGCGATTCGGACTGGAGGTTTCCGGTCCTGGCGGGCAGGAGCTCTGCTTTCTCCACGGCACCAGGAATTGGCTGCTTTGCATAGGGTCCGTTATGATCAACCTCGGCCGTAGCATCAGTCTGTGAAAGATCTCGAGGTCGACCCGGGCCGCTGAGCTCGAACGCAGCGTCACGAACTTGTGTAGGCAGGTGAGTATCCGACTCAGCAGCAGCAGGGGTGCCGTGGTCCTGCTCGAAACTGACTGGTGCTGAAACCGGAGAATCAGGGGGGCTAACGGGTAGAGGCGGCAGATTCTCTACCCGATCACCTAAAAAAGATTGGTCTTTCAAGCCGTTCGCCTCCTCGCCGGTCCTCCTCCGGTGATGATGATGCCGGTGACCACCCTCACTGCCAGCTCGAGAGAGAATGTCGTCGTCACGGTCGTTTTCACTACGGTGATGGTGCCTGTGTCCGGACTCACTCCTGGTATGGAGGTCGTCGCCGTCATGGCGGCTTGAGCGTCGCTTGTCCTTGCCGTCGTCTTCTCTCTCGTCGCGATGGCGGTGGCGATGCTTCGACTCCGAAGTCACACTCCTTGTATCGTCATCGCCGTCGTCGTACACAGAGCCCTCTCGGTGCTTCCTTCTGCGATGCTTGCGCTCGCCATCCTCCTCATCGCCGTTGCGCGTAGATGTCCGACTCAAGGGCGCCTCGTCAGAACGCGTGGACTGGCGGCTGAGAGGCACAGTATCTGACGACTTGCGACTGAACAAACCGAAGAGACCGCCCTTCTTGTCCTTTTTCGTCGATGGAGACTCATCCTTGCCGTGCCGTGAACGAGACGACACGACCGACGCAATATCGTCGTCTTCGTATCTGGACCTGTGCTTGGACTTCCCGGAACCATCATAGTAGTCGACAGGCTCTGATACTGCCACGGAGCGGTCATCAACATCGTCCGCCCCAGCCTCAAAACCACCTTCCGAGCGTGCTTTTCTGCTTGATGACCTACGCCGACCGTCGTGATCGGGCGCCGGTTCGGACGCTACGGAACGAGGACGTGCATCTTCCGGAGAGTGATATCGGGCGGTATCGTCAAACCGTCGCTCATCGTCCTTGTACTCCGGTCCACGCTCTGCACGATCTTCGCTTGCCCTCTCTGCCTGAGCAGCCATAGAGGGTACGGCGGCGGAACGTGTTGGTGCCGAGCACCGCCGATCAACATCACCCACACGTCGATCGTCATCCAAGTACTCAGGTCCACGCTCTGCGCGATCGTAGCCTGCTTGCTCAGCTTCGTAGGCCACGGGCGCCGGAGCAGAACCAGGCTGCGTAAAGCCATCATCTAGCCGTTGACCATCACCATTCGCGTACCGAGCTGGCTCGGCAGTGAAGGGAGAGTCTGCCGAAGGTGCCTGTTGAGCCTGACTTGCTCCTTGCGACCCAATATAGTCGTCGTAGTTCCACTCTGATCGAAGAGGCGAGCTGGCAGCCGGCTCGTTAAACCTGCCGCTCTCCCGCTTCTTCTTTTTCTTCTTGGATTTCCCAGACGAGAAGTCCGCGAAAGAGTCGGCATCCTGCGCACCTGGCGGCTCATCGGCTGCGAACTGCGACTGGGACGGGTCGGGTGGTTCAATCGGCGTCTCCGGTCTCCAGCCGCCTGGCATAGCCGAAGCTTCCTCGTCTACTGCCGGAGTATCGACAGGGTAGTCGGAAGGCTCGAGGTCCCTGATATCGCGCTCTGGCTCCTTCGCCTTTTTACCTTTCTTGCCCTTTTTGGTCGGTGGAGTCCACTCCGGATCTGGTTCTGGAGCAACGCTCGTGGCCAGTGCAGCGATACCACCAGCAGCCACAGCGGTCGTTGCAACATCGGCGAAGTCGCCGAACTTTGACTCCTTATCTCGCTTCTTCTGCTCCTTCTTGCTCAGCTTGGGCGCGTCCGGTTCAGAAGCTGTGAACTCGGTGGAGGGAGGCTCTTCGATGGTCTCGGCGCGTTTCGTCTCCGGCACAATCGGGCTGGAGACATCTGAGACGCCGTGCTTGAGAGCCTTCTCGCGCTTCTTCTTGTCCTTTTTGCTCATGAAATAATCATCAGGCTCGTCGAGTGGCGTCTCGGTCGGCTCTTCGAATGTTCGATCAGTCTCGACTGGAGCTGGAGTTGAAGGCTCGCTAGACTCTTCGAAAGTCGACGTGCGCTTGGAAGCCTTGTCACGCTTCTTCTTGTCCTTCTTACTGACAAAGTAGTCGTCAGCTTCCTGTAGCGGCGTCTCGGTCGGATCATCGAGCGGCAGCGCAGCCTCCACAGGAGCGGGAGTCGTAGGCTCGCTCGGTTCGCTCTCGAAGGTCGACGCTCGTTTAGACGCCTTGTCTCGCTTCTTCTTGTCCTTCTTGCTAACCGAGTATTCGCTTGGCTCCTCTTGCGGAGTCTCCGCTGTACGATATGCTGGCGACTGGAAGTCATCCAGCACTGGAGTAGGCAGCTCACGAGGCTCATCGTCGAAGGTGTCGGCTCGCTTCAACCCCTTATCGCGCTTCTTCTTGTCCTTCTTAGTGACGAATTCGGACGGCTCCTCTCGCGGCGTCTCTGGGATCTCGTATGATGGCAATGGAACTTCCGCAGGCGCTGGAGTTGACGGCTCGCTCGGCTCGCTGTCGAAAGCCGTCGCTCGCTTCGACGACTTATCACGCTTCTTCTTATCTTTCTTGATGGTCGGCGCTTCCCAAATGGTTTCCTCCGGCTCAACAACAGGCTGACTCGTCGTTTGTGGAGGCTCGATGGCCTCATACCTCTCGTGAGGCCCGCGAGGCTCGTAATCGTCATCCTCGAAAGCACCAGGCATATGGTGTGGCGTTTCCGTATGAGGTGTGGGTTCATCCGTCTCGCCCTCGACGAAGCCACGGACAGGGGGGGCGCCCTCAGTACCCGGCGAGTCCACCCCGAACCGACCGAAGCCAAGGTCAGATGCCGACTCATAGAACGGTTGGCGGTACGAGGGGAGAGTATCTGCGGGCGTATTATCGTCCAGCGGCAGCTCGTCGGCCCTGTAAGCCGTTCTCCTCGTCTCCTCCCCAGGCTCCGCGGCCTCAACGACAACTTCGTCCAAAGCCGCTCCCGCCAAAGTAGCGTCCTCGGCACTACCCCCTCGCGCATACATATACGAATCTCGCTCCTGGTACGACTCCGGCGTCGGAGGATCGTAGACATGCGTCCTGTCTTCGCCCCAAGTAATGCTTCGACTGCGATCACGCTTCGATGGCCGCTCATTGGCAGGAGGCTTCACGTCTTCATCCTGCACAAGCGTAGAGTGCTGCCGTGATGCCTGCACCTTGACAGAGACAGGTGTGCTCGGTGGCGGTGTCGGGCAGATGACGTTCAGGCTGGGCACGCCGTATGGTGCAGGCTTTGTCCTAGTACCCCGTTGATCCCACGACCTGGGAGCTTGGTCCGCGACCTGATAGACGTGGACGTCATTGTCGTCGTAAGGGTCCGCGACCTTCGTTTTGCCCGCAGATGGCTGCGACAAGATTTCCTTTGGGGCGAAGAAGTCCGCTTGGGACACGGCGGGCTGCTGGTAGTAGACGTCCCTGTCCGTGACGACCTTGTCAGCTGCCTTGCGCGCCAGCTCCGCGTGACGAGCATACTCCGACTTGCTTCGCTTGCGCTGGAAGAAGTCTTTGTCGAAGAGATCGTCATCCACTATCGGCGACCCGGACGACTGCGCATCCGGAAGTATTTGCTTGGCGGCATACGAGACCGGCTTCTCGTCTGCGATAGGGTGATGGAGCGCCTGCTGCTCAGGGTAGATGCCATGCTCCCGCTGATTGACATGGTCCACTTCACGGGAACGTCCATGTTCAGAGCCAGCGAAGACGGCTCCAACGGTCGCAGCAGCCACAGCTCCAGCAGCAACAGGAGCCCAAGCACTTGATGAACGCCGTGAGCGTTCCTCTTCCAGCTTCTGCTGCCCGCGGCGTGTCTCGTCCGCCCGTCGACGCTCAGAAGCCTCTTCCTCGTCCCGCCTCTGACGTTCAAGCCGGGCCTCCCCCACCCGTCTGCGTTGAACGGCCTGCTCGTCAAGCTCACGCTGTTTGGCTTCGATATCCGCTTCTATCTGAGCCTCGCGTTGCATGCGAGCTTGCTTCTCGCGCGCGGCTTCTTCCGCAGCCATGGCCTCCCACTGTCTGCGGTTCTGCTCTTGTTGCCGGGCCTCATCGGCCAAGCGTCGCTGTTCCTGCTCGTAGAGCTCTTGCTGCTCCCGGCGCCCACGCTCTTCGCGCTCGCGATCAAGTTCTGCCTGCTGTTCGGCCTCACGTTGCGCAGCTCGCTGCCTCTCCAGATTGGCTTCGGCAGCAAGCCTATTCTCGTCTTCTCTTCGCCGCCGGACCTCCTCTTCGCGTCTACCAGCATCTTCCTCTTTCGCATGCCGCTCAGCCTCCTCCTTCAGCGCTCTAGTGCGATCAGCACGCCGTCTCTCCTCGTCGGCATCTTGCCGCTCACGACGGCGCTGGCGATCCTCTTTCAGCTTCTGCTCGTCCGTCAGGCCAAAGCGCACATTCGACGACTCCTTCCCTTTGCGTCCTTGGCTGGCAATGATGCTGCCCGCCGCGAGAGCGCCCGCACCAATCAGTGCCGCATCCTGCAGGCCAAAGCTGCTCCTCGTGGGACTTGACGCAGTACGCCTCGGCTTTGGCCGTTCGTCCAAGAACGCATCCTGAACGAAAGCTGGAGAGATCGGCGCAATTGGCTGAGGTTGTTGTAGAGGAGCAGGTCCGGGACGAGCCTCAGAAGGCTCAAACGAGCCTGGCATAGAACCATGTCGGGAACCTGTTTCGGACATCGGTCTTGGGTCGATATACTGCATGGGCTGCTGTGGTCCGCTCGGCGTGGAGGCGACTGTACTTTCGTGTTCGTGTGCCACACCAGCCACAGCGCCAGAGGCCAATCCAGCACCTACCGAACCGACATAAGAGTCGCTAGGTCTCGGTGGGTACGGCGGATGGGGCGGGGACGGCGTGCGCCTCTTCTTCTGGTCTTTGCCACCCCACCTCCAGCCCCAGGCGCTCAAGCCATCGCCAGAAGAGACGCTCTCGAAACTCTGGCGATGAGACAGCCGCGACCCTCCGCCGAAAGCAAGTCCAGAGTGGGTGCTCGATGCATCATCTACGTCGGAAGGCAGCTCGTCCTCCCACCCGTCTTCATCTACTTGACCGTGACCCTGATGACCGTCATGCTGCACACGTACATCTCGCCGCGCGCCGAGCTCTGGCCGGCTCGTGCGCTTGCTGATTTTCTGACCTTTCTGCGCCGCGGCTAAGGCAGCGGCAGTTATACCGATTCCAGCGACAGTAGCAGCCAAATGGTCGTCCGACCTCTTGCGCACGGCCCGTCTTGGGGTCTTACGGCGTAACGGTAGGCTTGTCTTGCTAGCAAAGCCTTCACCGAACGCGATGTCATCATCAGACGATGTTGATGAGCCGTTGCCCAGGCCGAAGAAACCCTTCTGCTTCCTTGGGTGCTCTCGACCATCACGCCGCTTGCGCTCGTTCTGGGAGGGCGAGAAAAAAGAGCCCAGCATGCCACTCGGCTGCCCAGAGCCTCGACGCTCGCGTTGCGTAACATCGTAGTATGAGCCGTTCGGCGATTGCCGTCCGCTGCGAGATGGCTTCCGGGCTGAGAGGCCAAAGATCTCGCCTAGGCCAGGACTATGGCTCCGAGATCGACTGCCCGAGTGACGGCGTACGAAAGCGCCCTGCAACTGGCTGTCATGACGACGTCGAGAGTCACCTACCATAGCAGAAGCAGCAGCCGCACCGATTGCGGCACCGGCAGCCGCGCCCATCAAGCCATCCCGTCGTTCGTGACCATCCGATCGCTCACTGTGCATGACCTGCCGCCTTTCAACCCTGCCGTCTTTCGTGCGAACGGTCACATACTCCTCCTTGGGCTCCGCTCGGACAATGCCATGTTCTGACCTCCTCCGGCGTTCACGCGAGGAACTACGGCTACGCCTCCTAAGTGCCGAGCTCGCGCGGTGTCCAGACTTCACACTGTACGTATCGTCGAAGTCCTTGCGTTCGTTGAACAGCGCGCTTGCGCCGGCCGCCACACCAGCCGCCGCCAAGCCCGCGCCAACCATCTCCGCTTTACCGCTGGTTCTCCGCTTCTCGCGTTCAGACGAGTAATACCGATTATCCTTGTCGACACGCCGGCGCAGGGTCTCACTGCTGCCCATCCTTTGCATACGCTCGTAGGACTTGCGTCGCCGCAGCTCCTCGAATGAGTCCTGTGAGGGGCGGCGATGGAAATGATGCTGTCTCGGTCCATCGTTAGGTGTACTTCTCGGGTCGAAGCAGTACTTGCACACTCCAATATACTCAGTATACTCCTCCATTCTGCGTACATCTTCCGGATTCCAGATGAGGTTGAGAAAGCCATCTTTCAGGCGCGTGATCGGTCCCTTGTGCTCATGGTAATGATATTGCTGCGGTTGCATACCACTACCACCGTTCATATACGACCCATCTCCGGCTCGAAGCGGCGGTCTTGGCGGCCCTTGTCCACCTCCACCGCCGCCGTAGTACGACGTGGACTCCATGTTCGATGAGGTCTGCTGATGCTGCTGACTCATACCGTATGCCGCGGCCCCAGCTGCGGCGGCGCCTGCTGCATACAATGGCACGTTAGAGTTAGTACGGGACGGCTGCTTACTCGAAGTTCCTTGTTGCGACAGTGGGACCTGCTGCGGCGCTGGCGCGTAGTACGATCCTGCTGCACCTGCCGTAGTGAACGAAGGATCCGGGCTACGCTGGCTTGATTGAGCTGGAGGCCGTGAGCTTGTCGTGGACTTTTGATATGACGTCGATGACGTCTGTTGATGCGAGCTGCTCGGCGCTCGAATCACTCCAGCGGTTGCTGCCGCCGCAGCTGCAGTCGAGGCCACTGCGCCAAGCTTTGAAGGCCGGCTCGTGCTCCCCAACGGTCGTCGACCAGACAAAGGACGTTGTGAGCTGGTAGGTGTGGGCTTGGCAGGCTCAGGATAAACCGGACTGACTTTGCCCCCATAGAAATCGGCAGCTGACCCGTGTCCGGTGTCTTGCGCCGGTTGAGGCACGGCTGACGCAGCCATCAAATGGGTGTCAGGGTTCACGAGCATGTTCGGTGTTCCAGCACGGTGTCCTGGCTGCGTGTGAACTGACTGTCCTTCGTCCATGTAGTACTCGGAAGCCTGGCCATAGCTATCTGCGCGTGTTGGGCCCAGTTGCGGTCTCGAGTACGTGCTCGGAATCTGCGAGGGGAATTGATGCATCGGGTCCGCAGACGGCAACGCACCAGACATGACCGGGTCGTGTGGCTGGACTGGCCCCACAAGCGCAGCGGTGTACTGCCCCGGGAACTGCTCAAAGCTTCCCATAGCCGGGACTCCCCTCTCACCGTTCGGCCCATCGACGACCTCCAAAGTCCGCGAATTGCCATGAGACCTCTCATCTCTGCCACTATCTCTGTAACTGGTGCTCTCCCGCCGTCGCTCCTTCCTCTCGCGCGACTGACTGCGCTCCTTCTCACTGCGACCGCTCTTGTGCCGCCTCTCGCTTCCTTCTCCCCGCCTGCTACGCTTCTCACTCTTGGCACGATCGTCGTCCTCCCAGTCCTCATCTTGACTCCCGAGCGCGCGCACAGCACTTTCGGTCAGCCCTCGTCCGCCGCTGCTCCCAACCCGCGAACTCGGCGCAGTCGCATAGACGGAGGCAGAGCTCTTTCCGTCGTCGTCTCCGTACGCGCTCCTGCTGCTTTTATGCCCACGCCTTCCCTCTTCGTCGCGACGTGAAGTGGAGGACACGCCCGCGTCGCTCGCGCCTGCACGACCACTACCGCTCTTCTTGCGACGCAGGCCGGAGGTGCTGCCACTCTCGCTGCGGCCGCTGAAGGCCTTCCACATCGTGATGGTGTTTTGCGAGGATATGTGCGATTGTCCCGCTTCCTAGATCGAATTGTTGGTATTGCGCAATCGCCTATATGCACCCTCGCCCGGCTATCTCGTGGTCAAGCTATATCCAGGTAATAATCGCGTTTGCTCGCTTGGTCGTCGGAGGTCATCGATATAAGCTCAGTCACGGCTGTACAGTATGTGAGGTGATGTCGCGTATGTACCGCAAGCCAAGCAGGTCATCGTCGTCGCCGCACGGGAAGGCACGAGAGAGCGGGTTGCGCAATTGGAGCGGAGTGGTGGGCTCTCATGCATGCGCTGTCCTACACCGATCCACTCGCACTTCCTCGGACGGTCTGATCGATGTCACGTGCTGGAGATGGCTGGGGTATAAGGGCCCCCACCTCCTTCTGGCCACGCTAGCGGAGGTGTTTCAGCTGACAACAACAAGACCTCATGAGTCAGGACATCAACGACCTTCCGACTGCACCGTGACAAACCTACTTCCCTCGCACGCCCCTGGTCAACGTCCTCAACAGACTCGATCTTGGCTGCCGGCGAAGCCCATACCTTATGGATGCTCAAGGCCAACGGTGTCAGCGTCGAGGCCATACTAGCGATGCGAGATCGGAATCTGAGCCTGGAAGGTGGCAACAGCGACGACACAAACGTCTTGTCAGGCGAAACCGAGGACTCGAGATCGGGAGTGTTGGCTTGGTCCTAAACAGCGCGACATCTGCCACGACATTAATCGATTCACGTTCGAAACCCTACTTAAGCGAACGGATAAGACCACGCTACGGTTATTTCTACGCCATGATACACTCTGGACGACATGTATTGACTGTGCTGTCGGCGAAGAGATACCATAGTCTGTTGTACTTGTCCGGCACCATCTGGTGATATGGCCAGTACCATTGAGCACGATGATAAGCGCTGGACCCATCTTGACCAGTCTCGCTTCCGCGCTTCTTGTCGCCTCAATCACGTACTCCTCGAAAAGGCCTCCTTGAGACGTCGTAATACCGCACTGCGTCGGAGCTGCGATCGCGATCGGGTTGTGGTTGAGCACTGCTTAGCCGAAGACGACCTTAAACAACTGGATCGAATGAACTCACCCGACCGCGGTCAATTTCACGCACCGTTCGAGCCCCGATCTCAGAAGACCGCTCTTCTTTCCGTGGAAGGCTGCTTTAGTCCCTAGTTCCCATCTCCTTTTGTCCTTTCAGCAGCGGTACGCTATAGCAACAGTCAACAGAGAGGGTCACCAGCGTGGGCACGTATTGTCCGTGCCCTGATACCGCACCTGTTTTGCGTCACACAGCCACTGCGGCCTCCTCGACTCAATGTGCTCCAAGGATCACAGAACGCGCAGGAAGTCGACGAGCACTCTGCGACTTGTGCGATAATCTGCAGGTACATCGTTCACATCTAGAAAGCAGCGTCAAAAGAAAGAACTCAAGATGTTTTCCGTCGCAATGGTGCAGGCTCGAGCTCCGAGCTCTAAAAACTGCATATGGAGCCAAGACTCGATCTCCAATTTGCGAGCGAGCCGGCAAAAAACTCGCAAAAGGCAAAAACATTGTGGACCTGCCAGGAACTGGGAAGAATTGTTAATTGAGGTCTTTGGACGGCTTCAAGGCTTGCTTACTCGAACCAGGGACCGCCTCTAGTCCTCACGCCTCGTAGAGGTGTGCAGTGCTAAAGAGGAATTATACCCTGATGGGAAGTCAGCACTGGGTCTCCGCCAATGCGACATCGGAATCTCGTACACTAAACCACAGGCCCTCGCGAGATGCACAATTTTGACGCGCAAAACGTATATTTCCTCAAAGATGTTTCCGAGGAATGTCCGGGTAATTGGTTCGTCAAGTTGGCCCAGCACAGCTACTCCTCGCCACTCAACAACCCCTACATATACGAATCTGTCTGACATTAGGTATATACAGCTGCTATCGCCAGAGACCGTTACCCTGCCAAAGGTGCAGCTTCGTGAGCTCCCCCAGAGTCCTTCTCCTCGACTGACTCAGTCCACACGAAGAAAGTTATTTACTCGCTCCAGGGCTGCCGAGTGTCTTCTTCGGCTGCGCAGGACTGCTCTCCATCGAAGCATAAGCCGGGATGTCGAAGATCCCGCTCAATACTTCGGCCTTGACGGAATAGTCTTCAGCTGGTCCGCCGGATTGCCCTCAATCCCAAACAGCTGATACAGCCACTTGATGATGATGCCGAAGCTCTCCGGCTCGCCCATATGCTTCCGTCCGCTGACGAACCGGACCTCCTTCGGCGCGCCTCGAAGCAGACACTCGTAGTAATCATCGATCGGGAAGATCTCGTCATCCACGCCGTTGACCAGCAGCAGCTTGGTACACTGCGGCCGGTCGAGCGTGCCATCCTCTACAAGCGAGTACTTCATCGCCTCCTTCTTGAACGTCTCGAGGTTATCTCCATATCCCCACTTGTACGCCAGTGTATTGGCCAGGTCAAAAGGGTACTCGAGGTGGTTCACAGACGACAACCACCGAGAGTCAAACATATGGTGGCAACCGCCGCCGAGCGCGACTACGCCAGCCAGACGATCGTGATGAGTGTGCGCCAGCCGAATACCATAATACCCACCCGTGCTGAAGCTCCACAAGGCGACCCTCTTATGGTCGACCTCGGGCTGCTCGTCGATCCAGTCAAACAGGCTTGACCATTCCCGCTCGGGAGAAGTAATGTCCTTTGGATCCGCAGGGGAGTCGCCGGTGCCTGGGATCTCGAGCACAATGACACCGACGCCCTTCTGCGACCAGCCCTCGATCCAAACAGCGAGCTCCGTCCGGTAGCCATCCAAACCGGTGAGGATCACCACAAGCGGGACGGGCTCTTCAGTGGTCGTTCCAGGCGGCAAATGGTAGTAGAATGGGATCTGCTTGCCCTCGTGCTCCAAGCCGTGCTTGTGGGGGATGACGACTTCTCGCGTTGGCCGTTCACGTAGCGCCAGGCCTTTGGCCGCCGCTTTCTTCCCTTCCTCCCAGGCATATCTCTGCTTTGCAGACCGAGGGGCCGGAAACCTAGAGATCCGGTATACAGCCGAAGCACGTCTATAGAGATCAGCCTCCATGCGCCGCGTGTGCCCTTCCCGACCTACAAGTAAAATTCGGAGGCCTTCTCCTGGTTCCCCTCTTGCTCAGCTTTTTCGGCTTCCGCTAGCAGCTCCTCCGCCTTGGGAACTGTACACTGTCAAGCCAATCCTTCATGAGGAACATGCTGACGAAAGCTCACAATAGACCTGAGCGTATGCATCCCAGTCGTAGGGCTCTTTGAAGCCTTGCTGCGGTGGTGAGTAAGCTTGTGCCACAGGGACGACCCCACACTCGACATCTCGTACCTTCGTCAACTCGTCGACGATGGGAAAGAAGTCCTCAGGCTTGGTGAACATGAAAGGGTAGATACCCATCTCACACTGCCGCTCCCAGTCAGTGGCAGCCAGGATTCAGAGACGGTGATCACGCACAGGCTTCCGCCATTTGGTCTCCCACAGCCTAGCATCTCGTCAGCACGAGCATCCATCGTGAAAGATCGCCGGTACTCACTGCTTGAAGCTCTCATGATGAGGTGCCTTGGCCGTCAGCTGCTCTTGGATAACTTATCGCTTATTAGGACGACTATGCTTGACTGAGGCAGGCCTACATACTGCAGAATCGGCCGTTAGTAACAACCTTTGCCTGTGTTCCACTTCAGGACGGGTGGCGCGGGACTCGTGAACTTACCAGAATTTGCCACCGGGAGCGGCCATGTTAGCTCGATGGCTTGCAGCTGGGTCTCCCGATGTATGAACCGGTATATGAGGGTCCTCAAATGTAAGCAAGACTCCTGTGTAGCATTAGTGTATCGTGCTATTACTACGAATATGTATACCGGCGCTGATGCAGTACCGGGGCGGTCATGTTCGCCGCTGCCGCGCCCGGCCGTCGATAAGTCTCTTACGCCATCAAGGCCAGAAGAAGACGCTACTTCCACCAATATACGTGTATTGCGACATTTTACAGTGGGGATCCTGATCCTGCGCAAAAGGAAACCTAGGTAAGCGGCATTCACATGGCGATGGTCCGTGCATTCAGGCAGAACTTCCATCGCTTGGCATCCGAGCTTCCGTCTCAACCTTGAAGTTCACCTCATGTTGCCCCATCAGAATACATGTATTGTCGACAAGTGTTAGTAGCAATGTCTACAAAAACTCCCACAGCAGCCATCTTCGAGAGCTTGAAGGGCTCATGGCGGCTCCGCAGATCACTCAAAAGCAGTCTGCCACACTTCCCATCGGGTACCTTTGAGGGTGTTGCTACTTTCCGTTCACGCCAACCTTCCGCAAATAACGTAGCCAGCGAGCTCCTGTATTCAGAACAAGGCGAGCTGCGAACCGAAAATGGCTTCGTACTGAAAGCCAACAGGAGTGCGTTCGTTCGGAGACCACATTGCATCGCATCCTGACCGGCCCGCAGAGTATATATATCGGTTCGACGCCGACGAAGACAAGATCAGTGTTTGGTTCGTCACCGAGGACAGCAAGCAGCTTGGCGGCAACGAGGAGGTCGACTATCTTTTTCATGATATGGAGACCGAACATGCCGGTTCCGGTTGGGTGGGCAAAGGCGAGCATCTTTGCGAGCTCGACATGTATTGGGCGTATGTTCGTCCCCTACTATCCTCCTGCCGGCACGACTCATGTGCTCTTCAGTTACTACGAGTTCCGGCTACCCAAGGTAATGGAAGAGGGTCAGGAAATGGATGTCTTCGGGGTACGCTTCAAGGTCAAGGGACCGCAGAAGGATTATACGTACGTTAACCTGGTGATGGCGATCGAGTGATGTGTTTGCTCTAACGACCAGCACAGGACCGATACCGCCTACGAGCGCACCTTCTCCGCTGACCTAGCCGCACGTTGATCGCAGTCACTGAACGTCCGTGGTAACGCACGTCAGGCTTCGCTGCCATGATGCCGACTATAAGGAGGTTGAAGAGCGCAGGCATTCACATCCCGCACTTTACGACCAAATTCGTACGGTAGCATGACACGGCACACCCGCTCGCCATTCGAGTATGCTCTGCTCCACTCCGAGAGGCGCGAGGAAGACTTCCGGCACCAGCTCTTCACCTACCTCGACGAGCCTACCCTCCGCCACTTGCGCACGGTCTCCCCCGTCATAAGGGACATGGTTGACTCTCAGCCCGGCCGAATGTTTCAGGACCTATTCTTATATGCACCGTTGGATGATGACCTGCCGAACTGCGAATTCGAAAGCGTGGCCAATTTCTGCCACAACCTTACCATCACGGTAAGGGAGCGATTCCCACCAGGCTCGACACCCGATAGAGAGTCGCGGAGCATGAGGACTCTGTCGAGGCCTATCTGGTGGCAATGGAAGGGCTCAGGGTCAGGAGCAGACCGCCAGGCTCCTAAGAGACTCACAGCCCGCATATCTCTCCCATTCGGCCAACTACCAGAAACGGAGCAGACCGCACAGAAACTAGCCGGCAGGAAATGGATCTCCATCTTCACCCGCTGCCACGCACTCCGCCACCTCACCCTCCGCGTCCGCGGCGACCCCGGCTGGCCCGGCCGCACCGAAGTAGAAGACACCCTCGTCACCCTCCGCCGCGCCCTCGAGCACTCCCACCCACCGTACCTACGCGAAATCCACTGCGACCCCGTCCACGCCATGGGCCTCCTCCACCTCCGCTGGCCCGGTCTCGGCGCCTTCGGCGGTGGCGGTGGCGGACCCCCGCACCCCTCACCACCAACCCCCCAAAAACAAATCTGGCAAACCCTCCACACCCTCGACCTCCACCTCCTCAACCCCTTCATCCCAATGGGCACCCTCACCCCTCCCCAAACCCTCCTCCTCCACAAACTCCTCCACGACTACCTCCGCGCCTTGACCCCCACCCTCCGCACCCTCCGCTTCGTCTGGCTCGACGTCGACGGCCCCAGCCCCCTGACCCTGCACCTCGAAGCCGGCCTAGCCGGCGGGGGCGCGGAGCGCGAACCCTTACGCTGGGAAGCGCTGCAGGAGGTCTGGCTGGGCAATATTACGTTCCCGACGCGCACGCTGCAGAATGCGGCGTTTGTCGCGCCGAGGCTGGAGCGGTTGTGGGTGCTGCGGAGTACGCACCGGAGCTCGCGGTTTCACTACTCGAATCCGGAGGCGTGGGTGGATCACTTGGCGGCGGCCAGGAAGAAGGCGCGGGATACTGTTCACCCCGCGCGTCCTCCGGATCTGACGCCGGCGACGGCGGATGACTCGAGTAGTCTGTACAGCCGTAGTGTTGGTTCCAGCGTGGCGGATCTGAGTGATGGGGAGCTGGGGGGGGTGAGCAGGACGAGCAGGGATGTGCTATGTATGCTTGATACGACGGGGATACCTGACCAAGCGCTCGAGATGCGGAGAAGGATGGAGAGAGGCGGCAGATAGATTCGTCTGTTCTGGGTCGTAGGTAGGTACGTAAGTGCTCGGGTACAGCTTTAATGATATACGTAGGGTATCTGCAGGGGTTCCTAGAGCGTCCATCGTTGCCTCCTAGCGCATCCACGCAGCACCGACCCAGCTGCCCATGCCGGCAGCCCAGAGTATTGCGTTCGAGGCTGACCGCTGGCCCTCGATTGTCCCACCAAGCCCTCACTTCACCTCGGGCGCAACCTGTTTGCTCTTCGGATCGCTCGCCTGCATCACTATCAGTAACACACTCACACCCACCCAATCCCAATCTCAGTCGCAAAAAACTCACCTTCATCCCCTTCAACATGCCCTCCGGATCCCGAATCCCCATCACATTCCCCTCCTGCACCCGCTTCAACGTCAACGCCGCAATCAACGCCGCCCCGACTCCACTCCCGTCCTCCGCCGGCAGAATCTCCACCGGATCGTTCCCACGCCCGAGCGGCTTCCCATCCCGGCCCTGATCCCAGTCCAGAATCTCCTTCAGCGCCTGGGCGCCGCGCGCCTTGAAGTGCGGGTACTTATTAAACACCGAGCCGTCGGCGCCGACGTGGGCGGTCTTGTAGCCCTTTTTCTTGCAGATTGCGGCGACGCCACACGCACCTTTATGACACACATATAATCAGCACAGCAAGTCTTTGCAAGGGTTAGATGGTGTTGACCTACTAAGTCTAGCACTCCTCGTCCCAATCAGCTCCGCCAGTCGCCTGATCAGCTCCAACTCTGGCTTCGTGCACTTGATGTTCAGCTTCGCATTGAAGGTATCGTGCGTCTCCTGCAGGTTCTCGTATGGATCGTTCTCGATATCGCTCAAGAAACTCGCATCGAGGCTGTATGGCTTCTTCAATGCGCTGACATCCTGCCCCTCGAAGATCTTGACATGCGGCTGCTCGTGCAGATCCAGCAGGACTAGTCGGAAGAGCTCGCCGAGGTACAGACCCGCGACCATCTTCTCGAAGGACTGCTGGCCCGGGCGAGGCGAGTCTTTGTCGATGATGACGTCGTACTGAGTGCGAGGCAGGATCTTGTGCTCGTTATCGAAAGCGCCCCACTCACAATTGATGGCGATTTCTTGCTGCGGGTCGACCTTCATATGCGCGAGTTTGGGCACTTCGCCAAAGTGCTCCATGTAGGCGGCGTTGCATCCGGTGCCGAAGATGCAGCCGATCTTCATCTCCGAGTCGGTGTAGCTGCTAGCTATCAGTGTGCCCGTGGTGTCGTTGATGAGCGCTGTGAGCTTGATGGGGACGCCGCGTTCTTCCAGTGCGGCCTCGAAGGGCGGGACGACGTCTTTGCCTTCTACGCCTTCGATGTCGAAGCCTTTTGTCCAGCGCTGCAGGACGCCGTGGTCGATGTACTCTTGCGTGGCCGGGTAAGAGAAGGTGAAGCCGAGGGGCAGCTTGTCGAGCTTCTCGCCTTCGTGGTGGTACTCGATGAATTGCTGCAGACAATCGGCGATGTAGCCCCATAGCTCATCCGCCGTGCCCGTCTTGAGCTCCTCGGGCATGCGGTACTTGGACTGGATGATGTCGAACTCGCCCTTCTCTTCCGGCAGGTTGATCTCGCAGACGCGGAGGTTGGTGCCGCCCATATCGAGGGCAAGGAAGGTGCCCGTCTCGTTGCCGGTGGGGAAGCCCATACACCATGTTGGGTTCATGGGGATGCTGCCGCCCTCCTTCGACAGCCCCTTGGCGAGCTCGCTGATAAAGTGCTCGACAATGGCCTTGAGCTTAGCAGTGTCCACGGTGAACAGGTCTTCCAGCCTCTTGATCTCTTGCAGTAGGTCCTTGGGCACATCGGCCATGGACCCCTTGCGGCTTTGCTTGCGCCGTGGCATGGGGCCTGAGGGCGCCATGTTGAGAGGCTGTGGAGGGGGAGGTAACGAATGGATGAAGCGCGCAGGAGATGTCGAGCGACACGGGATCAATGGATTGGCGAGTATCCGTGTCTTTGGTCTAGGCTGTGGTCGAGGAAGTCACGCTGCTGGGTGAGTGAGTAGGTGCTTGCCAGTCTTCGCTCTTCAGGCACAGTAAGCTTTTACCAATCCCGATGGAGACCCAATAACTGTGAAATCACCGAGAGCAATACAGTATCAAGACGCGGTGGTGGCACAGCAGAGCCGCAGTAGTAGTAGGAGAAGTGGAAGTGGAATGCGCACCGTCTTGCGTCAGAGCCGACTGCTCGGCTTCGTTCTTTCCCCTACTGCATGTGTTTGTTCTGCAAAACTATGAGCCCCACCAAGATAGCCTCTACTGAGGTGTGCCCCTCCATGTCGCGGCCGCTGTTGCTCGGGCAGAAGGTGCGACCCACGGCGCTGTATCGGACCCCTTGGGTTCTGGAATACCGAGAGTGTATGGAGTATGGGATTGTGGAATAAGGAACCGGCGTGAGTTGTATTGGATTGTGCTGGGAGGCATCCGCTTTTCGAGTCTTGCTGGTGTTTCTCTTGAACTTCACCGAGGCCATGCAGAGTTGCGTCATGTTTACGACCCGAAAGCGGGAGGAGCCGCTGTTTGCCGACCAAGCTTCATCCAGAGCACGGGACAGTCAGCCAGACGCAGCAAGCCACACTCGAAACAGCATCTACCCATTTCACACCAACCGCCAACCAGGTAAACACGCCCGCAGCAGCCTCACCCAACCCACCGATCCGCCAATTAACCCTGCCCAGACAACCGCAACCATGTCCCTAACCCGCACCCTCATCGCCCGCCCCTTCTCCCTCACAGCCCGCACCACCACCACCCGCCCCTTCTCCCTCGCCGCCCGCCGCATGGCCGAAGGCGACGCGGGAGCCCCCCGCTCCGGCGGCTCCGCGCAAGGGGACGCCTTCACGAAGCGCGAGCAAGCCTCCGAGGACTACTACGTGCGGCAGCAGGAGAAGGACAAGCTGGCGAAGCTGAAGCAGAAGATTGCCGGTAAGTGGTTACTCGCAGTACTACAAGCATGAGGGTGGAGGAGATTGGGATGGGGGATGAGGGGCGTAGATGGGGAGTCTTGGCTGACGACGTGTGTGCGTGTGAACTGCAGATCAGGAAGCGCAACTCGCCAAGGATCGCGAGGAGGCGGAGGGCTTGACGAAGAAGTCTTAGATTGAGACGGGCTGATCAAAGGCAGCAGCGGGCTCTAAAGCATGATGAGGAGGGATGACGACCTCGGGAGCGAGCGTTCAGAAGATCTGAGAGGCATATGAGGGATGCCTGTTTGACCAGAGAGATTCTGAGATGATGAAGTGTATATGTATATAAGCTCCTTTCAAGTCCGGCGAAGCTCTTCGCTCACCTCTCACTCTCTGTACTCCTTGACACTCGAGAAAACGCGCGACGACTGGTCTTCGATTCACGGTTTTGATGAAGCTACCGGCTGCAAGTACGCCCTATCAAAACCGTAAAAACCGATGGGGATTGAGCTCAGCAAGCTGTGGATGAAGCCCTCGTCTGCGTCTACCTTATCGAAAGGGCAGTAAGTTAGTGCACCGACAGCTTCCGAGTGCTTCCTTGCGTATCACAAGGACTCCATAAGGTAACCTGGGGAATCATTAATGGAAAATTTCAAGCGTCAATGCTACGAGCGGCGTTGTCACTGTGTGCACACGGGGCAGTGTCGAGAACATATTTCAAAGCGGAATGCAAGCAGAGCGAAAGCACTTGTTTAAGCTATGCATTCCATTGCCTTGAACTACGTTTATATGCATAGCACATCGAAACGCCCGGGAAGACAGCGCGCCATGAACCCTCTCAATCCCACTGACGGCTGCCTCGAGCACGCGCTTGCTACCCGCTCGTCCTCGGCACCGCGAAGTTGCTAGCGTGACCGCTCCAACGTGACACCATATAGAAGCGTTCTCTACGGCTCGGCCGCCGGCGTCTCCTCCTCGCCCGTCATTTGGTTCCGCTTCTGCTGCACGCGCTCCTGTCTCCGCTCGCGCGCGGCCTTGGTCTTGGCGCGCTTGGCGTCCATCTCCTGCTTGATCTGTTGCTCACGGGCCTTCTCGGCCTTGGCCTTGTGGATCTACAGATGATACAGTCAGTCGACATACTTATTGAGGTGATGTGCGACGAGAAGTATGTTGATGGCTGATGATGTCATGGAGTCGGTGAGGGCCGGACTTACGTGCTCAACAAGCGCACGCTTGTGCTTGAAGGTGTTACCCTTGCTCAAGTGGTAGAGCTCGTGGTAGAGGTGCTTGTCAATCTTGCCGGCCGCGCGGTACTTGACCAGTAGACGGCGGAGGACACGCAGACGACGCATCCACATAACGGCACTGCGGGACACACACATGTCAGCATTCATCACCTCGTCATCGCCATGCCATTCTCTGTTCTTCCGATACTGCCCAACCCCTGGATATGATTGGTGTAGACTTACGTAGGCATCCTAGCATCCGCCGTACCCTTCCTCTTACCGAAACCCCTGTGCCGGCCAAGCCGCCTCGCGGCGTTCAACTCCCTCGCCCGGCTGCGCGAGTGCATCGTAACGGGCTTACGGATGATGAGGCCATCGGCGATGAGCTTGCGGATGGTCTGGCGCGAGTTGGCGTTGCTGATCTCGTTCGTCTCGTTCGGGTCCAGCCAGATCTTGCGCTTGCCGCTGCCGGCCACCGAGGCCGCCAGGCGCTTCTGCGTGCGGAGATTGACCCTGGGGACACGTTGGAATTAGTATTGGGGGTGGATGGGTTGCGATTAAGGGTGTGGTGGTGGTGTTTGCCGCCCTAGTTCGCTCAGGGCGCGTGTCCGGCCATAGCGCCTTGGGGAGTCGTGGAAAGTGTGCAATGATGCTCGCAATGGTGAGGGGCGGCGATACTCACATCTTGACTGTGTGTTAGTTGATGGTCGGCGATGGTGTCGTGCGTCCAGGGACGTCGTGGTGCTCAGATTGGAGGTCGACGTTCGAATCTTGCAGCCGAGCGGGGCGTGTGGGCGGGCTATTATCGGGTCTTGGCATCGATGAGTCAGCGTTCGAGCGACGACAGTGAGGCGAGGTGAGCCATCTTCACGAGAACACAGATGGCAAGGCTGGTAGGGCCTTCAGTGGGCTGTTCGATGCCGAGCATCGGAATTGACGAACCCAAACTAGACCACGAGTTTCTGAAAGTATACACATCGCTTGCTATGCCCTTAGGACCGCTATATATCCCTCTACCTCCCTCAGTCATCCCCAAAGCTCCCCTCTCCCAGATCCACCTTCCCAACACTCATCACCTCCCTCAGATCATCCGTCTCATCACTGCTCAGATTCAGTCCACCCTGCCCACCCTCTGCCTCCCTCCTCTCCTTTGCCTGGTTGCTCAACCGCAGGGCGATACGAGTAAAGTACTCCTTCAGGCTCCGTTGCTGCGCCGGCGGCATCCTTGCCCCAGGCCCAGAAGGCGAGAAGAACCTGTCAAAGACCGCGCTGTCCTGTTCGACCACCGAGAAGATGGCCAGGAACGCTGCTTCTGCCGAAAGCTTGACGGGGATGACGAGGTCGCGTACGCAGGCGAAGATGGGCGGGACCAGAGTTTCGAGATGTGGACGGACGAGCTCGTTGTGCTCGCGGGAGAGTGTCCGGACCACCACAAGCGCCAAGCGTCGAGTGTCGACTGGGCTTCCTGGCGGGATGACTTTAGCCAGAGCGTCGAACAACGGCTTGGTGTGGTCGAAGCTCTTGTTGCTGTTCTCGGCGAGTAAGTATTTGCCAGCCGCCAGGACGCAGTTGTCGGCGACGAAAGGCTGGACACTGCTAACGCCCTGCACAATAACCGACTCCGTGATGTCAGCAAGATTCTGAATGAGCGCTTCCGGGGCCTCAACTAGCACAGCATTGAGCGCCAGCACTGACGAGTGCGTGAAGTGCGTTGTGAGCACCCGGCTTTTGATCAAGTTGTTAGCAGCATCCTGTGGCAGCACCTTGATCAAAGCACCGAGCAATCTGGCATGTGTAATATCGAGCGCAGCGTTGCTTTCTGCAGAGTCCGAGTCGATGAGGCCCAGGATAGAGTTCCGAGAGACCTCGCTCATATTCGAGCCGGCTTTGCTGACAACCTCGTAGAGCGCCTTCAGCATTGCGTTCTTGACACCCGCATCGGTGGTCTTTGCGCCTGTCACCAGCTCGGCGATGAGCGGGTCAATACGCGGCGTCATCGTGATCAGCGTGCCCAAAGCTTTCGCCGCTCTGGATCGCAACACCTCGCTCGAGGGATCAGCAAGTGACTTGGCAAACGTGCGCTGCAGTTGCGGCAAGAAGGGCTTGAGGAAGGTAGGGATCTTCTCGAGCAGATTGTTCAGCGTCAACAGAATGGCTGCCTTCAACTCGGTCGATCGCTCGGACACCACACGAATGAGTGGTCCCGTGATCTGTGTAACGAACGGCTTCAAGCCGTCGGCACTGGTGCGGTCGACCAGGTCGGATATAGCGAGCGCGGCTTGCGTTCTCTGCTCGGCCGAGCCGTTCATGAGACCTTGCAAGAAGATGGGCAGCACGGCGTTGATACCCTTCGGCAGCGAGAAGCCGGGCAGATCGTGGCCTGCAACACCGACTTGATTGAGAGTTTGCCGCGTCGACACAACTAGCGACTCCATCTCCTCCTTTCGCAGGCGCTGCGTAAGGGCGCTCAACGCAGACCAGGCTGCCCTGACGACATCCCTGTCGCTGTCATCAAAGGCGATGAGTAGTACGCGGATGAGGTCCGGGTAGTACCGTGAGAAGTCCACCTGCGCTGTTTGGAAGAACTTGGCGAGATGCGTGTCGGCAGAAGCACGCTTGCGGTGATCCTCGTGCTTGACGAGAGCACGCATAGCACTCATCATCGTATTGAGACCATCGTACTCGTCTACCGACACCAGAATAGTGTCGAAGGCAACATCAAGCTCACTTCTCAGTGCCTCGTCCTTGCACACCACGAGGTTGTCCATGAGCGCATTGAGTATGTTCGGTAGCCTTCTCGTCATGGCAGAGCTCGCGACCTGCGCAAGCGACGCTAAAGCCCGAGCGTTGAACGCCGAGATGGGTGAAGTGAGGAGCGTTGGCAGCAGGTTTGGCAAGATAACGTTCGACCGACTGGCCTCCGTTAGAAGCGTCAATAAGCCAGCCAATGCATTCTCGGCATCTTCCTCCGAGCGCAGCAACGCAAGCAGGTGAGGCAGCACCTGGTCGATGGAACGCTTGCCGATGACCTTTTGCAGCGAGTCAAACGCCTCCGCCGCCGCTTCTCGCACATCCTCATCAGAGTCAACCAGCGCGGTGCGCACTACCGAGATGAGCGTCTTCTCGTAGTCTTCCAACGACTCCGGCGAGGCGGACGAGATGAGCTCGCGCAAGGCGATACAAATACCCTGGCGTGCGTCCGTGTCTGTAGAAGTCTGCAAGCCTTCCTCGAGCGTCGGCAACAAACTTGCCAATACACCCTCTCCGGCTTTGCGAATGAGCTCGCCAAGGGCGTTGCCAGCGATGACCTTCTGCTCCATGTTGGAGCTTGCCAAGCGCCGAATGAGCAGCTGGGTGAGCGTGGGAATGAGCTCTCGCAGGGTACGAGGTGTCGAGACCAGGGCCTTCCAGACAGTAATCGCTGCTGTGCGAACCAAGCCCGAAGTGTCACAGCGGCAGATGTACAGCCCAGAGAGTACTCTATCACGTTTCTCTTGACCGAGCACCTCCAGCAGAGACTGTCCAGCCTCAGGCGCATTCTCCTCCATGTCTTCTGCTTCGGTTTTGCCGCTGATGCCGGTGAGGTTAAAGAGCAGATCTCCCACCAGCTCGACTGAGCTCAGTCTGATGCGGTAGCTGTCATCCGCAAGACCACGTTCAAGCTCCGGAAGCAGTAGGTCTACAGAGCGAGCTGCAAAGTTCTTGACGAGCAGGCGACCGGCCCGCAAAGCAGTCTCGCGAATCGACTCGATATCATCAGCAAGGCCTGCAAGGATAGGTGGAATAATCCTCGACAGGTAATTGGCGAAGCTTTGGCCGAAGCAAGCAGGTAAGAAGATGAAGAGCGACATGAATCCTTCGCGGACTGAAGCCTTGGAGCTGGCGACGTTCTGCAGGATGGTGGGTAGCGTTTCTTCCAACCGACCAGTGCCGAGACCGGCCAGGACCTCACTGAGCGCTTGAGCGGACCCAAGGCGATCACCGGCTCCAGTGTCGGACTTGAGAGTCTGCATGAGGTCGGGGATGAGGTCGGGTAGTGCATCCTCGCCTAGCTTCTCGATCGTCGAGCCCAGCGCTTTCGATGCCGTTGCTCTCGTGGCGGGCACGGGGTCCACAATGGCAACTCGCAGACCAGCGACAAGAATCGGCAAGTGTTGGCTCAGGTCCCTACGCTCGGTAAGGTGGGCGAGACTGCCGATGATCTGCGCGGCCTTCCGCTTTGTGCCGGAGCGCTCTCCAAGGCCTCGCTCTAGGATACGCACGACGAGCGCAAGCGATGGTGCATCGAGGTAGTGGATGAAATTGACCTTGATGAGAGCATCGAGTGCGTCGTCCGTGTACTTGGTCGGATCGCTGAGTGCCTTGAGCAGAATGTCTACCTGGCTCTTGACTTCCGGGTTGGTGATGACCTCCCCGAAGCGCTGCAAGCTCCTCTTGGCGGACGCTCTCACTTCTTTGTGCGTGTCATTGAGCACATCGGTGAGCGGAGGTATGATTTCGGGTAGACTGGTGGCCAGTTGCTGAGGATCCAGATAGGCCATCGCGCCGAGGGAGTCACTTGCGCCCTTCTTGCTGCGCCATTGCGACTCGTCCAGCCCTTCGAGCAGTGTTGGCAGGACTTGCTTCACTCCATACGAGCTCAGAGAGGCGAAGCAAGTCTTTGCAGCATCAAGACAAGCTTCGCGTACATCTCCGCTTGCGTCGCCAAAGCCGACGAGCAGCTGAGGCACGATCTGTATTACGTACGGCTCGAATATGCGGCCTAGCAGGAGAGACATCAGCTCGTACGCCAAGTACGCTCCCTGTCGCGCGTTGGGATCCTTTTTGTTCTCTGTTGCTGCCCGGAGCGTTGATAGTAGACGGCTCTCTCTCATGGCAGACAGTCCTCTGCCCTTCAGCACGCCAGCCAGGCCATACGCAGCGCCTCGACGCGCCGCATATTTCTTGGCGTGCAGTGTTTCGTTGAGGGTCTCCTGCAGATACTGGCTAGCTTGGTCGCTCGATGCTCGTACCAGTGGCGGCAGGCATTGAGCGACAGCGTACTGCACAGACTCCGACGGCGTGCTCAGGGTCGCGAGTAGCCTCTGCACCACCTGCGGCACCCGCGCATCTCCTTGCGGCAGATGCCGAGCAAGAGCACCATACAAGATGACCACGGCTTCGCTTACGAGGTCTTGTGACTGTGAGCTGTTCGCGGAGCTTCCGAGTGTACTCTCGCAAAGCTTCATCAGCTCCTCGACCTGCTCTTTGCCACGGCTCGTCACTACGGACGTGGCGGCTTGGACCATACTGTCGCGTACCATGCCGTTCCTGTCCGAAAGTGGACCGCTCTCGATCAAGAAGTACATGAACGGGGCAAGCTGGTCTTGTGGGAAGACAGCAGCGAGTTCTTTGAACGCCAGTGCAACACCATGACGGGTTTCCCATGGGTCAGAGACGTCTTTCTTGACGGGCATGCCGTACCGGTCAAGTTCGGGTTTCCGTGGCTTGGCGCACTCCACGTACGTCTCCTGTAGCTGGCTGAACGTTGCTTCGAAAGCGGATGGCTGCTCGTTAATCGAACTCGCGGCTGCCCGAGCCGCTGCTCGACGCAGCTGTATGTCTTTCGACCCCAGATACGGCAAGCATTGAGCGGCAGTACCGGCTGTGATTTTCAGATCGTTCTCTTCCCATATCTCGTGTGCAACATCTCTATGCTCGTCGACGTCGTCATGACAAGCGAGCCAGACCTCCACACAAAAGTCGCGCTCAGTGAGCTCCAGCTCAGCACTGATAGCCTGCAACACAGCACCACGCACAGCTGAGTCAGCCACAACGGCTCCCTTCACCACCGTGTCGATCTCATTCTTGTTCATAGTGGGCGCGACGCACCTGCAAAGATCGGTGAAACAATCCTTGAGCGCGCGGAAGTGCTGAGTGTACCGCTCCATGGACTTTATAAGCGTCCGGAGTAGCTTATCACGAGGCAAGCGAGGGTCACTGCAGGCCGCGGTGTGGAAGGAAAGAAACTCCACGGCGAGCACGATCTGTTCGTCGGCGTCGTCTTCGGCAGCCCTGTCGATCCCGCCGTGCTCGAGGATCAGGAAGACCAGTGCGAGAATGTAGCTTAGCGTAACCGTGTCGAAAGCCTTCTGTTCGCCGAGGAAGCGTAGTCGGTACATTAGTCTTGTGACGAGATCTCCAAGTGGCTCCGCCAACAGGTTCTCGGGCAACAACGTAATGCCGGCAGATCTCAGTGTTGCAACACCAACGAATGGCCGCAGAGCGCCGAGTCTGCTAGATGTTCTGTTGGCGCATTGCAAGTAGCCGAGGGAAGCTGTATCGCCAAGCACCAGCCCGGCGCCGGCCTCGATGACTCCGAATAGGAGGGATACCGCCGGTCCGAACCAGGCCTCTGCCTCAGTAGGCGGACCCGTTGCCAGAGCGCTGATGATGCCAATGCCACGTCTGAGGTGCGCCTCGACTTCCGCAACACCCTTGCGGACCTGCGACTCTTTGAGAAGTTGTGCGTTGACCTTGGATTGCTCCTCTGCCGTAAGCTTCTTCGTCTGCCCTTTCTTCTGTGCTATCTGCGCCCGCAGCTCCTCCTCCCATTTTAGGGTGTCATAGTCTTTGGTGTTTCGACTAACTGGCTGCGATTGAGTCTGCATTGAGAGAACATCCACAAACATCGTCCCCTCCGGAGTCCTGTATATTGCAGCTTCGGTCGGTCCGATGCTTGACAACTGCGACGGGTCCAGATCCAGTGAGATCTGCTTGACTATGAGCGGAGTCAGCGTGTCCGGAGCTACGAAAGCTAGCTCTGCAGCAGCATCGAATGCCGCTGCCTGGAAGGACGGCAACGCCCTCCACACGTTGTTCTCGGTGGTTGCCAGGATCTGTTTCAGACAGTCTTGGGGTGCTTGGGTCGCTAATTGGCCGGGATCTACGCCGGTACGGAGGCACAGCTCAATCCACAGTGCATGTGGAATCAGCTGTGGCCGGCAAAGGACGAGCAGGGAGACCATCTGGGCTTTCATATGCTCGTTTAAAGTTGGTGGCGCATCGTTTATTTGATTCTCCAAAGCCGGGCATATCGAGCGAACGACCCTGAACAGCCCACTCCGGCCAGTCCTCGCCACGGTGGCGGCAGAGTCCCGGGCCTCAAGCTCAACATCCTCGCACCATTGCCAAAGCCCGTCGATGACAACTCGGGATACTGCTATGGGATCCGAGGCATGCAAAGATCGCAGCGCGTTGAGTGTCTCGTTGCGCACTGTGGGCGGGCTGCCTGCCGAGACCACCAGGTAAATGAGCGCCGCTGCCCAGCTGACCCTGATGATCCGGTCGTTGTCGCTTTGTGGGAGCTTCGGAAAGGCAGCAATCAATGCACGCTGATACCACCTCAGGTCTTGCTCGCTCGTGAGCTTCGTGTAGACTCGTGTGTTCAGAAGGAAAGAGGGCTTCGGATCGAGTGTCATTGCCCGTTCAGCTATGCTTGCCTTCTTCACGAGGGAGCCTCCCTTCAGGTTTTTGAACTTTGGCACTTTGCTCAGGCAGAGCGCAGTAGTTGCACAAGCCACCGAGACTTGGCCTGTCTGCAAGGCTGGTACCGGATTTGAAGCGACATCGTTGAAGACATCGATCAGCTTGCCGAGGCAGGCATCTACCAATGTAGCAACGCTGGATTTGCTGAGCATATCATCGCTTGTTGCCCACAATATCTCCGCCAAGTGAAGTGCCCACAGTCGACGAATCGGTAAACGCTTGTCGCCCAGTCCCTTGGCAAAGGCATCCGGTACCGAGCTATCGACGTCGAGGTCGTTCTCGAGAGCACTCCCGATGCACCGACCGATGGCATCCAACTCTGCGGATGCAGCTGCTTCGTTAGACTCCTTACTGGCGACAGCAAGGAGGCCCTGAGGCACCTTGGCTGCAACGGAAGGGTTTCCAGCAAGAGTACTCAGCATCTTGGCATGGAGTATTCTCTGCTCAGCGCCCGGGATCTTGTTGGCCTTCAATGGCCCCAGTATCTCGTCACACACTTTCCCAATCGTGGCATCGTCGTGGCAGCGTGAAGCGATTACGGCGAAGGTTCGCATCGCACCGTCGCGAATGTCAGCGTTGCTTGACTTGATGTTGGAAAGCAGGGGCTTGAGGAGGTGTAACCCAAGTATCTCGGACAGATCGAAATCGGGCGGTAGAGCTGAGATGACCGGAGTGAGCAGGTCGTTCAGCACGACTTCTGGGGCGCGAAGCAGAGATTTCTCGAAAGCCGGTACGACATCTTGTGTCAGGTTTTCGAGGCTGACGAAGCCAGCGAAGAAGTCACGCAGCCCTTCCGCAATGTATACCGGGAGTCGTGTCCGTGATCCAAGAATTTCCCGCACGAAAAACGAGATAAAATCCTGCTTCCGTGAAGCGACTATGTCTTCCCGGTTTGTAAGCCTGTCGCAGACGCCGGCAATGACACCCAACGGTAGCGCATTCTGAGGGGTTGGACCGGATCCTTTCGCGGTGAGGGTAACGATGCAGTCGCCAAGCGCGTGGGCGCCAAATTCAGCCTTCGCCAGACTCCGGAATGCGCGCCGAGTCACACGAAAAGCTGTTGCAAGCGTACTGTCCTTGGGTTGAGATGCGAGAAGCGTCTCAAGAGCATGGGTTAATGCCGCCACTAGTCTTCTACCCCATGCATCCCAAGTAGATCGCTGCCCAGCAGCATGCTGAATGAGCAAGGAGCACCATCGCACGAGCACAAACGCATTTCCAGGAGCGATGCCCGGTTTTGCCGCTTCTTCCTCGATGTTGGTAACGAACTTGGGAAGCGTTCTTTCTGCGTCAGGCGAGGCGGCAATGGCGGACAAGCACTTCTCGACAGCTTGTCTTGATCGGGTGTCGACGTATAGTGCATAGGTGTCCGCGAGTACCGTTAAGACTCCCGAAGTCTGTAAGGCCGAGATATTGTCGAGCCTGTCACATAGTGACTGCAGTTCTTGGACTCGCCGTTTCGTGGAGTTCGACAGCAGGGTCTTCCGCACGCCGGTGAGGTCGAGGGCGTGATCCCCGTTGGTGGTGACGGTCTCCTCCATACTTTCACAGTCTCCCTCTCCGCCCCTGAGGTGGCGTTTGCTTGATGATTGTTTGGTTCGAGAAAGTTTGAAGTTGTTCCTGGAGGTGCGGTCTCCGCGGAAGCTTCCCGCACTGACTGCACGCCTCTTTGAATCTTCATCAAACTTCGAATAACAACAACCTCCTCCTCCTTAAGCATGGCAGGCGGCACGAAGAAGAAGAAGACGAAGCCGGTGGCAAACCCTGCACGCGGATTCCAAACCACATCTGTCCCCAAAGCATCAATTGTCGATGTTGTCAAGGACGAAGACATCAAGACTGCTTCAGGCACGGCCACACCGGACACCGCGCCTACTTCCATTGGCTCGGAAGAGCCCAAGAACTTTGATGCGGGAGTTAATGACCAGCGCGAACTTCACGAACTCAGCCCGGAAGAGCTCGAGGCCCAGCTAGAAGTGTCCGAGCTGCAGCAGTTCGTGGAGCAGCATGCTGCCAGAGTCCGCAAAGACGCTGCTAGGCTAGCGTCTCGGTTGGATGTCGACAAACGGGTATTACGACAGGTCGACTTCCTCTCCATCAAGGCCTGGTTGCCCGAAGAGCTCATCCAGCAGATACTTGATCTCGTACTTTCGGAGGAGGCGTCGGAGCAACGCACGCTCACGAGGCTTAAGACTCCATCAGGTGACGATCTGCTGTCAAAGGTGTGGACTCTGCGCACGTGCCTCTACGATCTCGACTTCGGACCCACAGTCGTGAACGACGCACTCAGCTGGCTCGTCAAAAACCCACCGCCTGTGGAGTCCGTAGGGTCGCCTTGGGGACTCGGCGAAGTCTTTGACTGGCTTGCTCTGCACGCCGAACCCAATGTTCTGCGAGACTATGACGATGCAAGGGTCAAGGCAACCACGGTGCGAAGTCAAGACGACGACGAGGTAGTAGGCGACGAGCCTGAAAGCCCCCGCCTACCCGATGCTCAAAGGAAGCAAGACGCTCTGTCAGGTGGTCATCCTGAACGCCATCCTATCGCCGAAACTGCCGACTTTGATGTCAGCGAGCTCGAGAGCGACTGTGAGCCGGACGAGCTTATGTCAACCTACTTGAGAGCGAAGGCTCGACTGTTCGACGTCAATCCGGCGCTGGTGGAAGAATCACAGGGGAAGAAGAAGCGGACCGCTAGAAAAGCGGGACCTACTGGCTCAGGGGCTACAAGCAGCGGCGAAAAACAGCTGCTGCAGAAACTGCAGAAGATCGAGTCTGACGTACTGTTTGACCAGCGCGAAGCTGACTACCAATGGAGCGCCAAGAGAGTAGACCTAGCTCGTGAGACTGCGGACCGCAATAGATTGCAACTTTCGCAAATGGCTTCGAAGGCGGACAAGGCTGGTTCGTTGAAAGACCCGGGGGAGCCACAGCCGAACAGTATTTCTGATGAAGCGGAGAGGCTCGGCCAGGAGATCCTTGAGCAGAGCGCAGACGGAGAGGACGATGATATGATGAGCGGCATGTTCAATGCTCTCCCTGGCGTCGAACAAACGGCGACGGAGCCGAGTAGTCGCAGTGACGCTGCGCAGTCCAATGTGGCGATTCGCGAGTTTGGGCGATGGACCGGCATGAGCCCCAAGCGTATCATCGAAGAAGCATGCAAAGCCCGGGATTCTGGTGTCAAGTTACGCTTCAAGCTCATCTCGCCTACCACGTACGCCAGTCGGCACTCACTCACGATCAATTGGTCAAAAGACCAAGAGACCATCGAAGCTACATATCTGTCTGATCTCCAAGTCAGATCGAGGCCTCGCTTGACTACCTTAAGCATGCTGGGACAGGCAACACCGGACGAGGCACAGAGTGAAGCTTTGATCGCTACATTCGCGCTGTTCCTCATCTTCGCTGGTTCGCCCAAGGAGGAGAAGGCACATATGAAACTTCCACCACCTTTTCGCGATGTTTGGACCGAGCTCTTGACCGCGAAACAGGAGCACGGTGACGCAGCGGATCGGTCAACGGTCAAACATCTGCGTGGCTTAGTCGAGCAGGCTACATCTAAGAGTGAAGAAAGCGAAGGCGAAGATGAGGTGGTGTTTAAGGCCGGAAGCAGACATCGAAGCGCTGCCGCCAGTGGTGTGACGACTCCGGCACCAGAGAAGGAACCTGCTGTCGCAACGCAGGTCTTGCCGGAACTATCGGAGCTCTGGGCTCATAAAGTATCCACGCCAGCTTATCAAAAGATGCTACTCGCGCGTATGAACTTGCCAATCTTCCATTTCAAGGCTGCTGCTCTCGAGGCCATCCATAGACATCCAGTCACTATCTTGGTGTCCGAGACAGGCTCCGGTAAGTCTACCCAGCTCCCTGCCTACATACTGGAGCAGGAGCTTTCGCATGGTCGCCCTTGCAAGATCTACTGCACCGAGCCTCGGAGGATCTCCGCAATATCGCTTGCGCATCGCGTGAGCGAGGAGATGGGAGAGCGCAAGGGCGATGTCGGTACCGCTCGCTCGCTGGTGGGCTATGCCGTTCGGCTGGAGTCACACACTACCTTCACCACACGACTGGTATACGCCACAACGGGTATTGTGCTGCGCATGCTAGAGAGCGCCGACGGCTTGAGCGATATCACGCACCTCGTGATCGATGAGGTGCACGAGCGAAGCATCGACACCGACTTCCTGCTCATCATGTTACGATCACTCAGGCAACGGAGGCCAGACTTGAGAGTGGTGCTCATGAGTGCCACTGTGAACGCTCAAAAGTTCTCTGATTACCTTGACGGCGCTCCCATCATCGACGTTCCTGGCCGGACTTTTCCGGTGCAGGCGAAGTTCCTCGAAGACGCTATAGAGCTTACCGGGCATACCAACGAGGATGTCTCCCACGGAACCATTGAAGAGGACAATTCTGCAGAATCTGAAGGCACAGACAAGGCTGCCGGTAGTGGGCAATTGGCCGGCTTCAGTCAACGTACTCTGAAGACATTGGCGAGCTACGATGAATACCGCATCGACTTCGGCCTCATTGTCAAGCTTATCCAGAAAGTAGCCTATGACCCAGCGTACAGTCGCTTCTCGCACGCCATCCTGGTCTTCCTGCCTGGCATAGCCGAAATTCGACAACTGAACGACATGCTTGGAGGCCACCCTGCATTTGGGCGTGACTGGAAGATATACCCGCTGCACTCCAGCTTCTCGAGCGAAGACCAGCAAGCCGCCTTCGAGGTACCTCCGCGCGGGATCCGGAAGATTGTGCTTGCCACCAATATCGCCGAGACTGGCATCACCATTCCGGACGTCACGTGCGTTGTGGACACTGGGAAGCATCGAGAGATGAGGTTCGACGAGAAGAGACAGCTGTCACGGCTTATCATGTCATTCATTGCCAGAGCGAATGCCAAGCAGAGAAGAGGCCGAGCTGGTCGTGTTCAAGAAGGCATCTGCTTCCACCTCGTCACGAAGCACCGGCATGATGAGCTCATGGCAGAGAGCCAGACGCCAGAGATGCTCCGCTTGTCACTCCAGGAGTTGTGCATGAGGGTCAAAATTTGCAGGCTTGGTGACATTGAGACCGCACTTGCTGAGGCTCTTGACCCGCCGTCGAGCCGCAATATTCGCCGCGCAATCGACGCTCTGGTAGACGTCGAGGCTTTGACGGTGAGCGAGGAACTTACACCTCTTGGGTTGCAGCTTGCAAAGCTTCCACTCGATGCACAGCTTGGAAAGCTCGTTCTGCTGGGTAGCATCTTCGGCTGCCTGGACTTCACTTTGACGGTGGCCGCTACTCTGACATCGAAGTCGCCGTTTCTCAGCCCTATGCATGCAAAGAAGCAAGCCGAGACAGTTCGCTTGGGATTCAAGCGTGGCGACAGCGACCTCGGGACCGTGTACAATGCATACTGCAGCTGGCGTAACATCTGCAAGACTGCTGGCATGCCCGAGTACCAGTTCTGCAACAAGAATTTCCTAAGCTCGCAGAACCTGGCCAACATCGAGGACCTCAAGGCCCAGCTGCTGACATCCCTGGTCGACGCCGGGTTTGTGCATCTCGGCACCAACGAGCGGTCTGCGCTGTCGCGAATCCGCCCCGGATCAAGGCAGCGCAACTTCGTCGAGTTACCGGAGCGGTTTTGTTCGGCTGACGCCGACGACAGAGTCATCGCTTCGGTCGTGGCATGGTCATTCTACCCGAAGATCATCAAGCGCGACGGGAAAGGCTGGCGCAACATCGCTAACAACCAGACGCTTGCTCTGCATCCAGCTTCTGTCAACAAGAGCTCGCTCTCCTCCGATACAACGCTGTTGTCCTTCTACAGCATTTTGCAGAGCTCGTCAAAGTACACGAACGCTCAGGAGACGACTCCAGCCCCGGAGATGGCCTTGGTACTTCTGGCCGGCGACGCTGTCTTCCACATGTACGCGGGCGTCATTGTCATCGACGGTAATCGCTTGCGATACAAGGTCAGGAATTGGAAGACCATGATCGTCTTGAAAATGTTGAGGACTAGGCTGAAGGAGGTGCTGGCTAGGGTCTACAGGGTTCCTGGCAAGGAGCTTGGTGGCAAGCATATGCTGTGGTTCGATCTTCTCGGGCAGATGTTCGAGAGGCAACGGAAGAATTGAGTGATCGTGTAGATATAGTAAATAAGAGCCCATGGCTAGGTCCTGGCAACACTTATGAAGTACCAGACGCTTGTTCACCGTTAGTCTGTCCCACAATCAGTGTCTACGAGTGCATGTACCTGAAATGTATGCTCACTAGTAGTAACTACTGACCTTGTTGGGACGTGCCTTTGGCCACTGCTTGATACCTAAGGCATGAAAATTGGCCTCACGAGAACCTTGGAACTGCACGCCACTAACATCTTCAAGCTCCGATCAAACCCTCAACACTAAGGACACATCAACAGCACGAACGACCACGACCATGTCGGACGATGAAGACTTCGGGTTCAATCCCGCCATCGCGGGGGCCATGGGCTTCTCAGGCTTCGGCGTGCAGCCAGGCAAGAAGCGCAAGTATGACGCCAACGACGCCTTCATAGACTCAGGAGCAGCCACGGACACGAACACTGCGAGAGCGAAAACCGCCGGCCAAGGCGCCAACAGCTTGCCGCTCGGACTCCGCAAGACTGGACCAGCCACGGAAGGAGCTTCCACGAAGCAGGCAGGACATAAGCCGTCTGGCGCTGGCACCGTTTCTCATGAGACACATGCCGGACGTTCTGAGCGTAGTCTCGGCCCGGGACAGTCAGACTTGCTGGCATTGCGGAGCGGCGTGAAGAATGAACGGGGCGATATGGTTTACTTCAAGCCGAGCTTTCTGGAGGATCCTTGGAAGGACCTGAGACCGAGCTGAGCGGGATCATTGTCTACGTTCATGAGTTTCGAAGGATGTTCCTATCACCCAGACAGCTGAAGACTGCTCCAGAACACCTCCAAGAGGCACTCCGGGCTTGCCCGGCTACACTCCCGGATGGACGCCATCTCCCGGACGGCAATAAGAGCCTCGCGGAGGTCGGCGATGCTGTACTTCACCTGGTGGTTGTACATGATTGCTATCTCACGAAAATTTCCAGAGGTAAGCAATCCAACTCGTCTACTAGTCAGTCGAGCCGCCTAACAGTCGCCTCGCGAGCAGGTGGTGCGAACGACTTATGGAAGAAGGTGGCCTGCAATGCATATCTGGGCGGACTGCCTCGCAGTCATGGCATTGCCGAGTTTGTGGCTATGGACCCTGGCATGACGTCGATGTCCGAATACATGAGAGCTACTGCAGTTGAAGCGATCTTCGGGGCGGTTTTCAGGGACTGCGAGGGCGACTATTTATGACACAATGGTCAAGGCGGTCATTGCTGTCGGTGTGCTGGAGAGCCCACCGGGCACGGCGGGGCAATCAATGGCTTTCTAAGGGGTATCATCGCTATACTACAGATAAGACCGAACCCTCTCTCTTCGCTTGTGGATTTCGCGCACGTGAAAGGTGCAGCCGTTTCAACCCAGCTCACGGGCTTTCGTACGCCGTAATGCCCTCCCCAACACCTTCAGGACTTGGTTTCGCCGCGCAGACGTCAGGCTCGTACCCAAACTCTTCAAGCAGAAAGTCTCTCGTGGTCGGTCCGATAGTGGCGATGTGCGACTTCATCGACCCAGCAATTGCCGCCTTCCTCGCTTCACTGTACTTGCCAGACTTCTCCTCGAGCCAGCCAAGTGCATTGAGCATAGCTTCGCAGCCTTGCGGGGAGAAGACGACCACCCACTGCTTTTCGACGCCCTTCAACCTTGCCTCCTGAAGAAGCTTGGTGAACTCTTCTTCGAACGTGGCAGCCTCGCCGGTCTCGTAGACCACGAGCTCGGTCACTGGTGTCTTTTCGGCCGCGGGTAGATCGTCGGATTGTAATGTCTTCGGGATGATGTCTCGTCGTTGTTCGCCGACCATGAACAGCAGGGGTAGCGTTCGGCCATTGAGTTGCGTGACTTCCTGTGACAGTGTCTTCTGGTGCTTTAAGATGAACTCCGCCAATGCCTCGCCATTGCCAGTCTCCTCCCCAACCACCGGACAAGCCAGGCCAAGAGCTCTCACACCTCGTGCGGTCGCCATCCCAACGACGTACAACGGCATGTCCTGGTCGAAGAAAGCCCCTAGCTTCGACGGTTCCAGCTTAGCCACGACGACGCTGAATGCATCGACAGCCCGTTGCGACGTGAAGATGATGCCGCCATACTTCTTCGCCGGGTTGTTGGTGGCCCGTCGCAGATAGGCGTCGTTGGCCTCGCTCCCTCCGGCAAAGGCGAAGCGCTCTGCAGCCCGTCGTAAGGTCCTCAGTGCGTCGTCCCGGAACATGTGCTCCAGCACCGGAACGAAGATGGGCTTGTACCTTCCATTTTCGAGTGCGTCGAAGTATTCCTCGTATGTGTCGGATGGTGAAGACTTCGTTTTGAGCAGGTAGACCGGGATCTGGTCGATGTTGAGGTCGTTCAGCCCGCTCGTAACGCCGTCCATTGGGAATGTCTCATCACTGTGTGACTTTTATGTTTGTAAGAACAAGAGTGCAAGTGCAAATTAGAGGGCGTGCATACTGTACATGCGCCGGCTAGACCCGGACGCCACTGCCGTCAACCTCAGGAAGCGTTCACTTCACGGTCTGGGGAAGGGACGCACGGATCAAAGGGCGGGGCAGGCGCATTTGTCAGTCACTCCGTCATGGAGTCGCGATGCCTCTCACCGAGATCCAATATCCCATCCTGCAGCATTTTCTCTGTGTGGTGGAGTCGAGAACTGGGATGCCCGCGCAGCCATTAGATGCCACGCCGGAGCAGTTGGCAAGAGCCGGGCAGAAGCAGGACGAAGACAACAAGGCCAAGGCCAAGCCGTTGCCGAAAGGTGTCGTGCTGGGTCCGGATGGGAAACCGTATGCGTTGACGATAGGGTGGGAAGAAGAGGCTACACGCTGATGTACCGCAGCTGTCGCACTTGCACATCGCTCTCGTCATGGCGAGCCATGACCAAGCAGAAACAACCCGACACCGTAGCGACTACCACCCCACTCGCAGGACACACCTCCGCCCTCCAGTCACCAGCAGACTGCCCGCCAGATGTCGAGCAGTTGGGCCGCTCAAGCTGGACTCTACTCCACTCCATCACAGCAAACTACCCGGAGAGGCCCACGGTCACGCAACAAACCGAGACCAAGCAGTTCATCAGCCTTTTCGGCAAGATGTACCCTTGCTGGGTATGCGCCGACGACTTCAGAGCATGGATGAAGGAGGGGAATGAGCCGAGAGTCAGCAACAGAGAGGAGTTCGGCCGGTGGGCGTGCGAGGCGCACAATGCGGTCAATGTCAAACTTGGAAAGGACTCGTTCGACTGCAATAAGTGGGAAGAACGGTGGAGGACAGGCTGTAGCTGACGGGGCGAGTTCTATACAAGTGACGTCCTTCAAGCATAGCGACGGCGCAGGGATTTATTCAACTTTCAGCTCCAACCCAACGCCGTTTCATATCCGAGCTCCAAGTACACGTTCGGTCGACGGCCGAGAGCCTTCACGAAGGCGCATTGTTCCTGCCCTGCGGCTAAAGGGACACAGGCCGCACGGGTAAAGTCTCATGCTCGCTGTTCACTGCCAGACCAGCACATGCAGAGGGCATCTTTGAGTGTATCCCGGTCAGTCCGAGAGCACATGGTTTGGGCATCAGCCTTGTCGAGCCTATAGCAGCACCCCGAGAGTCTCATTGTCTCATGCTACGGGTCGGAACTGTATCCACCGCGCTCACGCTCTTCCATGCACCGTCGAACGCCTTGCCTTAACCGAAGGCGTATGCACATCCCGTCGGGAAATCCATCGTCAGCTAGCGCTTGCGAGCCAGCTGCTTCCGCCGTCGCGCTATTGCCTAGGTGCCTCTTCGTCTTCCGCTTGTGGTGGACATTGTCTCCTGCTCCTTCCGCCAGCCCGGCTCATAGACACCCACCCCTCAACGCAAGCACCAAATGCAGCGTCGCGCCGCCCTCGAGACTGTACTCCGCGGCCGTCTTATCGTCCGCCCTGCACGCAACACAGTCGACCGTCAGCATCGGTCACACCAGATGTCTGCCTCCTCACGCAAGTAACCCTCTCTCACGTTCCCGCCATCCTCTATCCCCAGCTGTTCCTCCCCTCTCTCTTTCATGGCCAGCCGCTTGCCAGTAGAAAATTGGAAAGTCGAACTCACATCTGTTTCCCACCATAGATCAACCGCTGTTGCACCGGCGGGATCCCCTCCTTCTCCTCCACGCGCTCCTTGATGCGCGTCACTTTGTCGTCGGGCTCGATGTCGAGTTCTACGGTTTCCAACTATCAGCCTCTCGATCTCTCTATCATGGTCTCTTTGGCTGTGCCTTACCGATCTCTTTACCCTATCGATCCGGAGGGAGAATAATTAGTGCATGTTCCGGGTCGCGACAAGGTGAGCTGGGGGCGTGGGGAGGTGGGTGTACCGTTAGGGTGCGGACCCTGTGCGCGCGGTCATGTCAGTCATCATTGATAGGTATGTGAGTGGATGTAGAATGGGTGACGGCGCATAGGCGTACTTGATCTGCATCTTGCTATACAACCAGTGGGAGCAGTATTATTGCTCTCTGCGGTAACTGATTACTTCGCGTAGAGATCGTAGGTGTCGTCTTGGTGTGTTCGCCGCTATTTCGAGGGAGAGGGTAGAGAGAGATGAAGTATGTAGCGAAACGTAGTGGGGCTGTTCCATCGAAAGCGGAAGCTGGAGTGAGGCAACAGTAGTCCGCCAAGCCATGCATGTGATGCCAGTGAGGCAGGTGTTTGCTTGAGAAGCTGCAAATACAACCCGAAGGATCTGAACAATCACGAGTGATGCGGCCAACAGGCTATTATGTTTTTGGGACAGCCACAAGGCCTGTATTGTTTGCTAAAGCTAGTATCACAATGGGTGGTAAAACTACAAGTAAGCGGCGCATACCCAGCGCCACTATCCGTATCAACTCCCTCGCTCCCGATGCTGATGCCGGTGAGTGACCTATTCTTACACCCTGCCAGACGTCTCCTCCAGCTTCGCCGAGACGTTGGAGAACTCGCCCTTGGTGAGCTTAGTTTCCCAGAAGCTGCGAAAGAAGTCAGTAACGAAACAAATATCAGGAAGAAGAGGGCAGCTTGCATCGGCGCCGTGTCGTTGAAGCCATGCTTCACCCAGCCATCCTCCTTCACGTGATACAGATTGATGAAACCACCGGAGTAAGCATCCCTGTGCGTCGCCGCCAGAATACTCCTCCGTCCCAGCTCCAACGCCACCTCATCCTCCATCTCATAATTGTACTCCGCATCCAACACACCGTACGCAAACGTCTGGCCGGAACCCACACAGAACAGATTTCCGCTCAACCGCGTCCCGTCACTGTCGATGTAGTAGAGTGCCGGTCCCTCCGTCGGTGTCACGCCCGCGCACATAGTGCCCATGCTGAGCCCCATGCCCTTATAGCTGTAGACGAGGTTGGCGAGGATCTTGGAGGCGGCGGCGACGGAGATGCGGCGTTTGTGGCGGAGCTCGTGGAGGCGGCATTGCATTCCTAGGTAGGCGAGCCAGTATTGGCAGTCCTAGATCATCAATTATGTCAGTAGCTGCTCCACGTAACAGTAAGGTGGATAGTATGTATTGAGCTTACCGCAGCACCGCCAGCCATAGTCCCCAGCAGACAGCTGTTGATCTCAATCACCTTCTTCACCGTCTGACTCGCAATCCAATTCCCCGCCGTCGCTCGCGAATCCGTAGCCACGATGATCCCACCCTTGAACCGAAATGCGAGTGTCGTCGTGCCGTGAGCGATCTTGATGGGACATTTGGGGTTGGAGTGGTCGTCGGTCATTGCGCGGAGCCATGACGCTGTCGAGGCGATGGGGGGAAGGGCGAAGTTGAGGGAGAGGGAGGGCGGCGCGAGGTCCTGGGCTGCTTGGTGTTGGTCGTCGGATGAGTAGCCCTCGGTTTGGAAGGCGGGGCGGGTGTACCGCGCTACGAGGGTGTCCATGGTGCGTGTGAAGATCTTGAAGAGATGGGCCTGATGGGTGGTGGCTTTGGTGTTTGAAGGTGTTCGTGCAGCTGCAGCTCTTGGAGTTCGCGTAGGCGTCGAGCGAGGCGTCACGGAATGGCAGCTAATGATTGGTTGGAGTGTGAGGCAACGCTAAGAAACGTACCTCGTTCTTCGTAAAGCAGCTCACATGTAACACAAGATCAGATTACCTCTCTGCCGCTTTATGTTACTCTCGGCGACAATGATATCCTCGCGTTACTGGGCCTGACCAGATCATCCATCAGTACACGAGAGATCGAGCTCCTTCGTCAGGCGCCAATCGAGCAGCGAGACCTCATCATCCAGAAGCTGATCATGGAGCACCATTACCCCTACACTATCCTGCCCGAGCAGTCGCAAGAAGGTGCGCAATGCCGTGCCTCCACTCTCTTCACCCGAGCTGACGATAATGCAGACGCTCTCCACGCCACTCGCCTCCTCGGTGTCGAAGAACGCCCTTTCCAACGCGTTCAGCGCGCCCTCCTAGGCAAACACTCCCTCCTCCGCGCCCCGCCCCGCCAGCAACTCCCCTCCCCACCGCGCGAAGGCGAAGATGCATCACCGTTAGATGCTTCGGGAGGTGAGAAATTCATCCGCTTTCGAGACGAGATCCTGCTCGACTTTGCCGCGCTCGAAAGCAGTATCCTCCGCATCCAACTCATACACTCCTCCAACCAACGCGAACGCGAGCGGTATGCTGCGGAGAAAGCCAAGATTCTGGAGACCGCGCAGGCTGTAAGGGATAATACGGTGGAGTTACGACAGCAGTTGGCTGAGTCGCAGAGGGTGCTGGAGTTGCGAAAGGGTTACGATGAGCTGGCGGGTAAGATTCTGGATGATAAGAAGGTGAAGAGTCGGGAGGATTGCAAGCAGGATATTGTGACTTTGGAGAAGGAGATCGAGGAACTAGAGCAAGAGAGCGGGGAGTATGTGACTACGTGGGTGGGGCGGAGGGAGCAGTTCAACAGGGTGGTCAAAGAGGGGGATGCGATGGTGAGGTTGATCAAGGGTCTGAAGGACGAAGGCGAGCAGGTGGAGGGTGAGGAGGATCAGAATATGGTGGAGGAAGGCGATGATGCGACGAGGGAAGAGAGTAGTAGGCTGGGCACGCCGGTGCCAGAAGGCAGGACGCCGATGCGCCTTGATAATGGTGGTCAGACGCCGCTGATGGGTAGCGCGGAGACTGGGGAGGGCACGCCTGCAAGGCCGGTCAACCGCTTTCTGGAGGTCGAGGATGCTGTAACGAGAGGGAGTAGTAGGGCTACTTCGCCGTTCTTGCAGCCTGTGGATCCTGCGGCGGACGTGGAGATGGCGGAGACATTGGAAACGACCACCGAGCAGCCACCGCCGAAGGCCTCAACGGGCATGGAGGCATCAGTGAAGCAGGTCGTGGAGCCGGCGGAGGGCGTGCCGGAGACGATGGATGAAGGTCTATAGAAGGTGAACCTTTCCTGCAGAATTCTCACGGGGCGAGGACGGCACGAGAAGTGTCGTAACGGCTCATCAGACCCATCCCCGTTGCACCAAAAAGCTGTGCGAGATCACGTGATCCTACTGGAGCTTCGACCGGAGTGGAACTCAAAGGAGCCAGCTCAATGCGGTTTACCTTGGCATTTTCGACCTTTTTCCAGCTGAGATTCGGTGCGGCAACGTTTGACTTCGACTCTGATGGCACTAACAAGCGGCTTTGTCAGCACCGGCGCACAGCAATGACATAGAGCCAGCTTCTACACGACGCCCTAACATTGCCCGTTACTCTCAAGCTGACCAGTTGTGTGGTTGATGCTTGCGAAGGCATATATCCACCACCGAGGACGCTCTCTCGGTGTACGCATCCTCAACAGTCGCGAGTAGCTCAGAATGTGTCCTCCATCTCCCGACCTCACTGCGTGGCAGACCGCTGATACTCGCTCCTCCACTGATGGGGGCACCATCCCGGACTGTGTGCCTGCGGACAGTTTGTCCCAGTCGGCCTACGACTACGCCTCAAAGAACTTGCACCCAGCCATCCTAGCTCACAGCCTGCGCGTCTGGCTCTTCGCCAAAGCCCTAGCTCAGCGTGAAAACTCCGACTACTCTACCTCCGACCAACTACGCCTACTCTTCGCAGCATGCATATACCACGATACAGGCACCTGCTCGGCGCAAAACGGCTCCCAGCGCTTTGAAGTCGAGGGCGGAGATGCCGCGACACAGGCACTTCTCGCTCACGGTGTCTCGGAGAGGGATGCTCATGAAGTCTGGGTTGCGATTGCTCTGCATACATCGCCTGGGATTGCGGAGCGCATCAGTCCGCTTGCGCGCTTGATCCGGGTGGCGGTTACCGTTGATTTTAAGCGGCTAGCGGCTATGCGCTTCACGACTGAAGGGGAAGTGGAAGCAATCGAGGCCATGTTCCCGCGCGGCGAGATTGAGAAAGTGCTTGGCGATGCTGTGGTGGATCAGGTGCTGGGTAAAGACAATGCAGAGGCGAGTGATGCAAAGGCACCGGCTGCAACGTGGGCTGGGGTCATGGTGAGGAGCAAACGCGAGAACCCGGAGTGGGACGGCGTGAATAAAGCATTCTGACCGGGTGAGGTGGCTGTCCGAGGGTCATTGCTTCGTTCCCTGATCGGTTTGGTATTGTCATGGTAAATGCTGACATAGCATGAGCTGAAGAGTATGAGTGCTCATGGTGTACGCGCTCGCGCGCAATACCACCTCATTTCCCTTACTATTCGACAACTTCGCGTGGAATCTGTACCATGGACAATGACCGAATTCTGGCAACGTACTTCATCAGTGCTATGACCCGGAGCTTGATCGAAGCTGCGCCTTGGGCAAGACGAACAAACATCGACTAAGCAGTGCAAGCGAGCAGCAAAGTGGCGATGCATGTGCTCCAGGAAGAGCAAGATGCCCAAGAACTACGATTGCTGAAGCGAGGTGACGCTCTCTCCAGTGCGAGACGCCAGCAACAAATCCGCGTACCCACCTTACTGGGCCTGCCGCCTGAGCTGCGATATCGAATCTGGGAGCTTTGCATTGCCAGCACTGCATCCACTACGAACAGCAAGCAGGGCAAAGACACCGTGATTCTGGCGCAAGGCCGCAGGACGTCGGAGGTGCAGCATGCCGTGCAACAGCCACCGCTAACCCGTGTCTGCCGCCAAATGCGAAGCGAGGCGTTGCCGATGTTCTACAATGGAAAAGCCTTTGTCTGGCGTCGGTTTGACCGTTCATTTGGTGTGGATCCGTATGCTCGGCACGTTGGATATCACGGTGATTGCGCGGTGGTGCGATGGGTGACGGCTATAGGGGAGCAGAATTGCGGCTGGCTGAGGAGTGTTGTGCTGCAGTATGAGGCCGTGGATCTCATGAAGAAGCGGGAGGCGGAGGCGGAGGTTAAAACAGTGGTGGGCAGCGAGGGAGTGGTGAGCTCGGAGTGTCTGCAGACGGCGGAGGAGTACTGGTGGCAAATTGGCGTGGGGTGCTAGGATCGAGGAAGATGTGCGCGACGATGAAGAACTCTATGCTGCTGCTGGTAAGAGAGGGCGTCAGGCAGGCGGTCGGTCCCTTTCGCGGGAAGGCGATACTACCATGACCATGACTGCGTATAGCAACCCCTTCGCCCAGACTCCTGCGTAAGCTTCGCCGACTGCATACCCGAGCAGTGCCCGCAGTGAACGCGGCTTTGATGTCAGCGTTGCTTTACGCCGATGTGCATCTACGCCTGAAGTTCGCCAGAACTATCACGTCGCGTCTGACTTGGTGGCAGAACTCGTTGATCGGACCTCCCTCGGTCTCTGTTGAGGTTTGCACTCCAGAATCTGGCTATGTTCAAGCAATATATAGTACCTCAAACTCATTACCTTACCTAAGCTCAGATTGCCGACGCTGAGGGCAGCAAGCAGGCTTTGTACGAAGCTTGCCACACTCCCTTAGCCAGGTGATCAATCCAAAGACTCGGCATGCTATATCGCAGCACCGATGACACGGCCTCTTGCACGGTCGGCAGTCTGCTCAGCATCTTCGCAGAACGCCCAGCGATCGTGGTGCATCATCCCGCCAATCTCAACCCAGGTGATCGACTCCGAGCCACCGTCGTCAGCAAAGATGTCATTCATGACCCCAGCAAGCGCCACAGTGAAGCCAGCGCGCTTCTTGTGCTCGTCGGGGAGACCGACGAAGCGCAGTCTCCTCCTACTATCCTCGTCGTCGTAGGCTGTAAAGAAAGGTAGCAAGGTCTCCGCAGTCCGATCGTACGTATTCGTCTCGAATTGCAGGTACTCAAGTGCCCTCCGCATCGTCAGCTCTCCGGGAACGCGATTTCGAGCATCCTTCGCCCTTTCGCCACGTGCTAAGGCTGACCAGGCACGCTGCAAAGCCGGCAGCTCGAAGCAGAGTCGTGATTCCGGACCTAGTACGTTGACCTCTCCGACTTCACCGCTTGAGAGCTCGACAGTCCGTTCGGCTGCCAGGTTACGCAAAAGCTCGGGCACGAAGTCTGCGAAGCTGAAGACGTTTTCAAAGGCTATGACTGCACTGTTCAACTTGGGCATCTGCATGAGGTGCTCAAGCAGGCCAAATCCCGACGACTGACAGAAGTTGCAGGTCTGTGGCTGGTCGATCCGGGGCAGGAAGTTCGTGATGCGTATCGTACGCATCCGTGGTTCCAAGGCCGGGTAAGGAAACGTGTTCTCGCAGTAGCAGACATGGTTGTACGAGATGGCGAAGCTGTTCACGTCGTACAGGATGTCTATGGCTTCGCGGTATATGAGTTTGCTGGCGCGTAGCAGGGACACATTGGCCGTACAACCGTCAGACCTCCGCCACGCTGCCGCGCGGAGAGGCTTCTGTAAGGTGCAACCGAAGTGCAGTGCGTGCTCGTAGATGCGAAGACGCAATTCTGGAGGAAGATCGAGGAACATGCTGCCTTGCGTACATGTACCGTCCTTGCCTTCCATGATTTTTGGTGCCCTGGCGGTCGTCTCGCCGCGGAAGGTTCCCTTTGATTACTATTCCGGTGGCCGACTGGGGTGCGCCAGAGCATACCAGGAGTCAGCTGCTCGATGTACGTCCTTTTGCAGACGATGACAATAATGACAATGACCATGATCATGTCAACGTCAACGCCACCTGCCGGGTGTAGCCGACCTGATCGCCGCTACTCTCGTACCTGCAGTAGAATTAAACCGCGCTTATCCGCGTATACATTTAAGTAATTCGCGATGCAACGCAAAAGCTTGTGCCTGCATGTTCACAGGAGTAGTTGGCGGTGATAAAGACGACCAGCCGTGTCCATTCCTCGGGTCCCAACGACCTTGCACCTACCGCTGCTTATCGCCTCCCTGTCAAGTCGAGAGGGTAGGTTTCAGCTCAAAGCCGGTAATTCAGCCTCCTCTGCCTCTCAGCTCTTATATCAGTAATATCACCGACGAGACGAACTACCATCCCATCGTCCTCACCGTGACTCTTCCATACAGCCCCGCAACACCAGCAACCACGACCATGGCTTCCGGCCACACCAACGGCTCGTCGAACGATACGAGTGGCCTCGAGCCACAGAACAAGCTCCTGGAGAGGGTGGTGCGAACGCCAGGCCGTCAGCCGTCACCGCAGCCTACACACTTGAGCGTGCCCGGCGCGATGCAGCATAGGGTGCTACATGAGACGGGGCCGGGCTACGTAGCCCCGAAGTTCGAGGGCAAGGCGAAGCAGATGGACGATGTCGAGAACCAAGTGGATGAGAAGGGCTTCATACCGACGGATCTGGTCGACGACGAGGTGGAGTGGTTCTACAACGAGCTCGGCATCGACGACATGTACTTCAGCACAGAGTCGGCGGAGGCTATAGTGAGCCACGTCCATTCTCTGTACGCTGCCAAGGTCGCCGCATACGCTAGAGACGACAAGAAGCTCGAGATCAGGCTGGACAAGGAGGCTACAGATCACGCTGTGTACATCGACACCTCCGTGCCCGGTCTCTCGTCCGCGGAAGGCTCAGGTTTCGAGGCGAGGCTGGAGCAGAAATATCTTGATGGTAGCAGAGGGGCGGCGAGCTACCGGGTGGAGACGTTCAGGTCGCCTAGCAAGCTACCTGGCGGCGGCGAACAGGCGTTGCGCTGCTACTTTGTCTACCAGGCCAGCTTCAAGAACAGCAACCCGGCGCCCGACGAGACGAGCATCGAGGAGCTGGGAGATGTCCGCTTCCTCCAGAAGACCACGCCAAACACCAGAGCCGTGTACCAGCGGGTCATGGAAGCTGTCATCTCTAGGACCGGCCCCGTGATCGACATGTACGACGTTGAGGGCTCGCGGGAGAAGCGGCTGATCGTGGCGTTCAAGCAAGGTTCGGCGATTGGCCTCTTCACGGCTTTGAGCGATCTGTATCACTACTACGGCCTGACTTCGAGCCGGAAGTATGTCGAGCAGTTCAGCAATGGCATCACGATCCTCTCCATATATCTTCGACCGGCACCGCACGCTGAGTCACGGCACCCGCCGATTGAGGTAAGCACAGCGAGAAGAAAGCGTTCGAAGTATCTTGACTGACACAACATGACGTTTGACAGGCGAGCATCCACCAGATCACAAAAGAGGTGTCTCTACTCTACTGCATACCCCAGAGCCGTTTCCAATCACACTTCACCAATGGAAGGCTGTCTCTGCAGGAGTCCATCTACGCCCATTGTGTATGGGTCTTCACGCAGCACTTCCTCAACCGGCTTGGTAACGAGTACAACACGCTGACATCACTGCTGGACATCAGCAACAACGTGCATGCGGAACTTCTCTCGAAATTGAAGAAGAGACTGCGCACCGAGACGTTCACCGCAGACTACATCCTCGAAATCATCAATCAGTACCCGGAGCTGGTCCGGTCGCTGTACCTGGCGTTCGCCAATGCGCATTATGTACAGACGCGAGGCGAACAGGACGACTTCCTCCCCACACTCTCATACCTCCGCATGAAGGTCGACCGCGTCATGTCTGACGACGAGCTGAAGACGCTCATATCGAAGACGGCGGTCAACGAGCATCACGAGATGGTCATGACGGCTTTCCGCGTCTTCAACAGCTCAGTTCTCAAGACCAACTTCTACACCCCGACCAAAGTCGCGCTCAGCTTCCGGCTGAACCCCAGCTTCTTGCCTCCGGAAGAGTACCCGCAGCCCTTGTACGGAATGTTCCTGGTCATCAGCTCCGAGTTCAGAGGCTTTCACTTGCGCTTCAGGGATATCGCGCGTGGCGGCATACGCATCGTGAAGTCTAGGAGTCGTGAGGCGTACGCCGTTAACGCGAGAAGTTTGTTTGACGAGAACTACAACCTGGCCAACACGCAGCAGCGGAAGAATAAGGACATTCCGGAAGGTGGCAGCAAAGGTGTTATCCTGCTTGATGTTCAGCATCAGGATAAGGTGTCGGTGGCGTTCGAGAAGTACATTGACTCGATCATGGACCTCCTTTTACCACCGACTAGCCCCGGCATCAAGGACCCGATTGTGGATTTGCATGGCAAGGAGGAGATCTTGTTCCTGGGTCCGGATGAGAACACTGCGGACCTCGTGAACTGGGCCACGGAACATGCTAGAGCTCGAGGCGCACCTTGGTGGAAATCATTCTTCACTGGCAAGTCACCGAAGCTGGGTGGCATACCCCACGATGCATACGGCATGACTACGTTATCCGTCCGCGAGTACGTGCTTGGCATATACCGCAAGCTCAAACTCGATGAGAGCCACGTGCGTAAGCTGCAAACTGGGGGACCCGACGGCGATCTCGGGTCGAACGAGATACTGCTCGGTCACGAGAAGTACTGCGCCATCGTAGACGGCGCGGGCGTGCTGATGGACCCGAAAGGACTTGATCGCGCTGAGCTGCTTCGCCTAGCGAAAGAGCGGAAGATGATCTCCAGCTTCGACATCACCAAGCTCTCGAAAGACGGCTACCGCGTCCTAGTCGAGGAGTCGAACATCACCCTGCCCTCTGGCGAAGTGGTCAACAACGGCACCTCCTTCCGCAATACCTTCCACCTCCGCGACGCCGAGCACTTTGACATTTTCGTCCCGTGTGGCGGCCGGCCAGAGTCCATCGACTTCAGCAGCGCGAGTCGCCTCATCTCGAAAGGCAAAGCGATCATCCCCTACATCGTCGAAGGCGCCAACCTCTTCGTCACGCAAGAAGCCAAGCTCCGCCTCGAGAAAGCGGGCTGCATCATCTTCAAAGACGCCTCAGCGAACAAAGGCGGCGTCACCTCCTCCTCCCTCGAAGTCCTCGCTTCCCTCTCCTTCGACGACGAGAACTTCCTCTCCCACATGTGCGTGCAAGCGGACGGCACGGTGCCGAAATTCTACCAGGACTACGTCAAGCAGGTGCAGGCCAAGATCCAGGAGAATGCGCGGCTGGAGTTCGAGGCCATCTGGCGCGAGAACCAGGAGACAGGCGTGTCGCGGAGTATTCTGAGTGACAGGCTGAGTCTGGCGATTACGAAGATGGATGAGGAGCTGCAGGGCACGGAGTTGTGGGATAACGTGGAGTTGAGGAGGAGCGTGCTGAGCGATGCGCTGCCCGCGTTGCTATTGCATGATATTGGGCTGGACAAGATTATGGAACGGGTGAGTTTGCTTCGTCATGATCACTTGTTGGACAGATCGTACTGACTGTTGATGACAGGTACCGGAGAACTACCTCCGCGCCATCTTCGGCTCATACCTCGCGAGTCGCTTCATCTACACCATGGGCATCTCCGCCTCGCCCGTCAGCTTCTTCGCTTTCATGAACAAGCGCATGGCGAGGGTGAACGGTGCATGAGCGGTTTCGGGGCGGCGTACCGGCGGCGCATGGAGACAAATCTGACTGTGGAATGCGGTAGGTTTATTTGGGTGCTTGGACGCATTCCGGCGGCGGCGCGGGCATCAACACGGTGCGCGCGGGTTCTAGATGAAGTCATAATAATATGTTCTCTGTACGTGCAACGTGCCATTCGAGTTGTTGATCCCAGCGCGCTCTCATCTCATTAACTCGCTTTTCTTCTTACCTTACAATCATCGCTTTCTGCACTCGCTTCACGGACTTCAGTCGCATATCACGCGCACTAGTCTTCTGCTTCCCGAAAGGACATCCAAGGTAAGTCGCGTGCCCGCCTGCAGGTCACCCTCGACACTGTCGCGTGCCCACACTGGCTTCCCCTGTCGCCACTCATACTGACATGCCTCTAGTCACACCTCCAATCTCGGCACGATGGCACCCAAGAAAGCCTCGCCGAAGAAAGCGGCCGCGCCGACGCGCACGCGCAGCACACGCATCGCCAAAGCCGTGGTCGAGAAAGCCAAGAGCGTCGTGCCGGCCGAGGCGAACACGAAAGCCAAGCGCGCCGGCAGCAGCGGCGCCGCCAAGGCGAAGAAGGCGGCTGGCAAGACGGTGACAGCGGGTCGCGTTGAGAAGAAGAAGGCTAGCCCGAAGAAGACGACGACGACAAAGGCTAAGAAGCCTGCTGCTGCCAAGAAGACCGCGGAGGCCAAGAAGGCCGCGCCGGCTAAGAAGGCCGCGACGGGTGCTAAGAAGCCTGCTACGGCTAAGAAGACCGCGACGAAGAAGACTACCGCTGCTGCGAAGAAGGCCGGTGTGACGAAGAAGAAGGCTTCGCCGGCCAAGAAGAAGGAGGGCTCGCCGGAGAAGACTGCCTGTAGTGGTGGCGGCGAGGCCAAGACGTGCTCCGGTGGCGCGACTAAGCCATGCTCCGGCGGCGGCGAGGCCAATACATGCTCCGGCGGCGGCGAGGCCAAAGCGTGCTCGGGTGGCGCGACCAAAACCTGCTCTGGCGGCGGCGAGGCCAAGCCGTGCACCGGCGGCGCCAAGGAAGGCAAGACGTGTTCCGGGGGGACAGCAGCCTCCGTTGCCGTAAGTAAGCCCGCCTGTTCCTCTACCTCCTTCGATCATGACGCGAGGCCCCCACAGAATCTGTACCGTGAGGCCATGGATTGGAGCAGGAGAAATCTCGTCTCGCCCAACGGGTACTCCTCACGGCTACCCCCTCCCCCTCCCCCGGGTTGGCCCTTGGCTCAGAGTCCGCGTTACTCTCCCGGGGCTCCCGCATATCTGTTCGATCAGGAGGAGTTTTCGGGGCCATACGATCCCACGAGCCCTCGCTTGTTCCAGAGCCCGAGTTATCAGGCACGTCGGGTGCCACTCGGAGTGAGAAGACATGTACTGATTGTACCGTAGGTTGATCGCGCTCGGTCGAAGTCTCCGGGCAAGAAGGCCACATAGTGGATGGGAGATAGTGCTGGTCGGCGGCGGACGAGTGGTAGTGACGAAGGGCTCCTTCCCGGCCATCGGCTTGTATTATTGTTTTGGGGAGGGGCGGAATGGGGATCATCTCTGCGGACTTTGGAGGCTACTGTTCGAGTATGGCATCGACGCTCTCTCGCTCATATTGGCGAGCACAATCGTAATGTTTCCTTCTTACCCTTTCACCATGCATGCTACAAGTCTGTGTCTCCTGGCGATAGTGGCGTCGTCGCCACTTTCCGGGCTCCAGGTCTGCGCGCGTGTCAAGCCAGCGCTGTCGGCTGCATGCTGCATAGACTCGTCGCCGCACCCAACAGACTGGAGGGGTGCTCTGGTATAGTCTTTCCGGGCTCCATACGAGTCCCGGATGGACTTATCGCCTTATGTGAGTGGCCAGCGAATGGGTGGTCGCCTCCAAGGGACTGGCTGTGGCGTCGCCAGCGGACGTGAAACACTCGTAGCCATGGCTGATCTCGTGCAACTCCCTCCTCAGCTGCTGTCCGTAATGAACTCTCCCATTTCATCCAACTCCCTATATCTCCGTATAACAGAGTGTGGTCGACGTCTGAAATACTTGATATAGCGGCAATAAGCTAACTATAGCGCCCAGCGGCCCGCTACCCCGATCCGGAGGTGACTGATTTCTCTAACGGCGAAGTGGCCCTGAATCTTTCCATCTGCACGCGCCGGAGACGTGACGAGAGCGCAAAGACTGGACCGCATCTTCCCCTCTCTGCACCCCCGAATGCGACCATAACACGACTCTCCGCTCCTAAACGACGACGGCTCGCGACCGATGACCCTCGGCGAACCTTTACCAATCTTCGCACCCACAAGCCGAGAATCTTCTGCGCGAGCGTTGGCGATTAGCTGGAGTGGACCTACAGGCCAGACCAGATGAGGGTAATACGAGCGACCCTACTATGAGCGCACAACCCAACACACCACCTACGACCACAGTATCTTCTACCAACCCTCCACCCAAAACCCCACCCTTCTCACAGCCCAGCATGGCCGACACCCCACCCAAACCTCCCTCGGCTGCGCTCCTGGGTGTCCAGGCCTGGGCCTCACAAGCCATCATTGCATCCTTCATAGCTGGAGGGGTTGCGGGCGCCGTCTCCCGCACAGTCGTCAGTCCGCTCGAGCGGTTAAAGATCCTGCTGCAAGTCCAGAGTACCGGCCACACGGAATACAAGATGAGCATAAGTAAAGCGCTGGCCAAGATATGGCGGGAAGAAGGCTTTCGCGGCATGATGGCGGGCAATGGGACGAATTGCGTGCGGATTGTGCCGTACAGTGCGGTGCAATTTGGGAGTTATAACTTTTACAAGCGGGTGAGTCCGCGCGCACAACAGACCCGACGATGATGGTTGGGCGCGTCGTATGCTGATATACTCCACACCCCCAGTTCTTCGAAGCGTCACCCGGCGAGCCCCTCTCAGCCGGCCGACGCCTCCTCTGCGGCGCCACGGCCGGCATCACCTCCGTAACCTTCACCTACCCCCTCGACATCGTCCGCACCCGGCTGAGCATCCAGAGCGCCTCCTTCCAGGGCCTGCAACGAGAAGCAGGCCGGAAACTACCAGGTATGTGGGAGACGATGAAGACGATGTACAAAACCGAGGGCGGCGTGTTCGCGCTCTACCGCGGCATCGTCCCCACGGTTGCCGGCGTCGCGCCCTACGTGGGGCTGAACTTCATGATCTACGAGTCCGTCCGCAAATACCTCACACCAGAAGGCCAGGCAAATCCGAGTTCGGCAGGGAAGCTGTGCGCGGGCGCGGTTTCGGGAGCAGTGGCGCAGACATGTACGTACCCGCTCGATGTGCTCAGAAGGAGGTTTCAGATCAACACCATGACCGGGATGGGGTATCGGTATAAGAGTATCTTCGATGCGATACGGGTGATTGTGGGGAACGAGGGGGTGCGCGGGCTGTACAAGGGGATAACGCCGAATCTGTTGAAGGTTGCGCCGAGTATGGCGAGTAGCTGGCTGAGTTTCGAGATGACGCGGGACTTTCTGGTTACGCTGAAGCCGGAGCCGGAGGAGCGGTAACGAGATCGAGGACAGTACGACTGGAAGACGAAGAAGCTGCGGGTCGAACTGATATGGAGCCCTGAACTAAGGTAAGCCAACTGTGTATTTGAAGTGTGTGGAGACATGGTTATGTCGAAGGGCGCATGAGGGAGCATGGGAAGAGGACCAAGGGGACAGAAAGGGTGCATCTTTGGAGCGAGGCGTTTGGAAGGGACTCGCGGTCCGGAAGGACTGTTGCTTGCGACATCGGTGGTCGCATGTCGAGGTCTGGATAGATGTATACCTACTGTATAACAGACTAAGCGTGTCGATGGATTTGATGAGTGAGTGAGCGTGCCTGGCGATCTCTCTTGCACGTGAATTTGCGGGGAAATAGCGCGGACCCGACCTTACATCTCCCAGCCTGCATACTGGTCATACCGCAAACCTTCTTGGTCTTGAGGACACTCTTGGTACGCTAAAGGCTCCTTGCGACTACCTATAAGTATGGCTGCGCCGGTACGGTTTTCCTTTCCTTCAGTACAGACTCCGACATAAACCGCACTTTGTTTGTCTCACACCTGCCGCTTTGTCTCAACGGGCGGCATTTTGAAGACAATACACACGTCCTCGCTCAAGGCAAGACTCGACAGCCACGAAGAAGCGAATAGATACAAGACCAGTTACACACCTCCAACAATGCCGGTCCCCAGCCTCCTCAGCATGGCCATCCGCGGCTGCATCCGCAACGTCACAGGCATCACCGACGTAGCTGACATCCCCTACTCCATCATCAAACCCGTTCTCAAGAAGATCCAAAACCCAGACCAACTCCATGAAATCGAAACCCACTGCCCCCAGATCGCCGACGCCGATGCCGAGCTCTGGCGCGCCTTCATCGCCCGCGACATCCCGAACTGGGCGGACAAGATCCTCGAGCCCAAGAACCCGCGCAGCTGGTGGAAAGTGTACAGGAAACTCGTGCGGGACGAGCAGCGTGCGAAGGAGGGCCAGGAGGAGGAGTTGCGGGCGGCGATGAGCGGGTTGAATCGGAAGCGGGAGGAGAACAAGGCGACGTTTGTGGAGCGCGTGGTGCCGGTCAAGACGAGGGAGCGGGCGTTTGTGGATGGGGTGCGGAATCCGAATGTGAATGGGTGGGGGATAGAGCGCTCGCCGGCGCTGAGGAATGCGAAGAGGGCGAAGGATGTCATGAATGCGCTGCGGGCGCAGAGCAGGCAGGCGGCGAAGGATAGGAATTTCGACGCCGGGAGGAGTGCTGCGTTCTCGACGGCCAAGGCGTTGCCGAAGCAGGTTATTGTGCCGGTGGTGAGGGAGGTGCAGAGGGCGTGGCCAGCGCCCGCGGAGCCGCTGATGCCGAGGGGGAGGGATCCGGGGTTTGCGCGGCAGAAGAGTGGGTCGAAGGTGGAGACGGCGCTGGCTAAGGCGGAGGCGGAGGTGGCGAGGCTGAAGGCGTTGACACAGGCGAAGAGGGAGTCGGTTTCGCCGCCTGTTCAGCCTGCGAGGCCGGTGGTGGGAGGAAGGGCGGGGGACAGTATTGCGGAGCGGGAGGCGAGGTTGAGGGCACTGACGCAGCCGAAGCCGAAGATCACACCCGCCGCTGCCTCTCCACCGAGACAGGTTACACGGCCGGCTATCAGTGCAGCTGCACTGCCATCGAGGAAACGGCCCGCTTCCAGCATGGAGAGCGAGGCCAACGGGGCGACTACCAGTAGCAGGGTTGCTACCAATGACCCTGCAGCGACAAGACCCAGTCCGGCGCCTGAGATGGTGAGAAGGCGGCCGGCAGCGACTTCGTCACCTCTCATACCCACGAAAAGGAGGAAGGTCTGAAGGAAGGTAACCCATCGTCGGAACACATCGACAAACGACATAAGACATGTACATCTACGACACCCACTCGACAATGATATGCATACGAAAGCTTCCGAGCTGTCGACCAGCGGACGCCGGTGGAGCTTGATTGCTGTAAATACCGAACCCCGATCCGCCTTGATGGCGACGAAGCACTTTGCCACGCGCCTCCTATGCACGCCGCGCTTTGGAACAGAAAAAGAATCCTCACGACGTCTCCCGGATGGCCTTCAACGCAGCAGCGATCGCCTCCTTCGCCCTAGTGATGTCCTCGGGCGTGCTCTGGTCGCCGGGGCCTTTGTCTTGCTCCTGAGCAGCTTGGTCAGTGCCGGAGCATACAGATAGATATACAGGAAGAAGGGAGACAAAGAACGGGGATAAAGACTTACGAGTTGCTGCTCGAGCTTAGCGAGAGCGTCTTGCATCTTCTGCTTGAGCTGGGGGAAGATGGCTCGGGTTTCTTCGACGCCTCTGCGCTGGGAGGGGGGTTCAGTCAGCGTGTCTGGTTAGGGAGCGCTGTAAAGTCAACATATGCTCTCGCTTAAAACGGAAACGAACGGAGAAAGTGAAATGTTCCACCTCGCGGCACTCTTCTTATTGCTAGTAGACCTACCTCTTGCTTCAACGTGTACTCGGCATTCTCGTCGCCGCCGCCCTGTGTGAGCTTGGCGATGGAGGCTTGCTGCTTCTCGAGCTCCTTGTGGTAGCTGGCTTCTTCTTTCACCAGTCGGTTCACGACTGATGTTGCGATTGAGAGCTGGGACGGCGGCGCCATATTGTCGACAGTGATGATGATGCTTGAAAGATGCTGATAATCTTCCCGTGTACATGTTCTCAGAGCAAGACGTGTGGGCGACTAAGAGCGGAAGTGTGTGCATTAGCGTCTAGCGCGTACTTCCGCTTGAGAACGCGTCGCGTCTTTCGCGTCCGCTCTTGTCTCCCCCACCTTGACCAAGAGTCCAACATACCTTGGTAGAATAGAAGGAAACAATGTCGTCGTCGCCAGCCTCTCGCCGCTCCAACCGGCGCTCGGTGAACGGCACACCCCAACGCCGCAACCGCAATTCTCAAGCGCCTCCCTCCAGCGATCCCGCACTGCCCGACACCGAAGCAGCAGAGCAGCAGCTACAATCCGAAGCGCAGCATGCCTCATCACAGAATGGCTCCAACCAGAACACGCCCAGAGGCAATATCCGATCGTCGCAGAACGAGTCGCAGTCACAAGCACCGCCCACGTCGTCGCCGCTGTTCTTTCGCTCTTCGCCCGCTGGCTCGCAGAGTCAGAGTCAGAGCCAGAGCCTGAATGTGCCGGGCGCGAATGGTGTGGTAGCCAGCTCACCGCTGAGGCAGCAGGCTGCGGCTGGGAGTAGTGATGGGGGGCGGACACCGAGAGCGCATGGGGGTATTGGGGGTAAGAGCGCGACAGGCAGCATCGTGAGTGCAAGGCGGCGCTAATCGTATACCCAGACTCATCCCCAATACACTATGCATCGAGCTCGGATCCCACTGGCCCTGCCACAAACGGCCATCGCGCGGACAACGTGAGCTCGGATGGTCTGTTTGTGCGCTCGGGGGCAACACCGGCGAGGAACAGACGCCATGACATTGACTCAGACCTCCTGGACGCCGGCGGTGCGCGGCGCAGAATCTTCGTCGACGAGAACGGCGTACCGACCCGTCAAGATGGCTCGGACGCCGCGACCTTCTCGAACCTCAACCCCAACACTTCTGACGCGGATGTGCTTGGCGGGCAATCGAGCAGAGTTATCTGGGGTACCAATGTTTCCATCGCGGACTCCTTTTCTTGCATGAAAGATTTTCTGCTCAACTTCCAGAGGAAGTACCGTATGATTTCTGATAATGAGCTTACCGAGGGCGAGACGCTGGACGTCGGGCACCCTGGTCTGGAGAAAGATAATGTACTGATGCTGGAGACGATGTTGGATCTGGGTACGAGGGCGTTCTATCTGGACTGCAGGAACCTGAAAGCGTACCCTCCTACTCGCAAGCTTTGGCATCAGGTCCAGTCGTTCCCGGCGGAGATCATCCCCGTTATGGACACGGCAATCAAGGACGCCCTGATTGACCTCGCCGAGAAACGGATGAGTGAACAGCGCTCTACACAGTCGCAACAAGCGCGCCAAAATCAGGCGAGACAGCGCGAGTCGAGCTCAATGCCGCCACTGCCCAGCTCCGACATCGACAACGGGAATGGCGCGACTCGTGTCAATGGTGCACAGCTGCCGCCTGCCGAGATTGAGGACCTCGTCGCTGAAGTTGAGCACAAGATCTTCCGGGTGCGACCGTTCGGACTCGACCAGACCATCAACCTTCGAGACCTCAACCCAAACGATATGGACAAGCTGGTTTCGATCAAGGGTCTCGTCATCCGTACAACGCCCATCATTCCCGACATGAAGGATGCATTCTTCCGCTGCTCCGTGTGTCACCATACCGTCAAGGTCGACATCGACCGCGGCAAAATCGCGGAGCCGACACGCTGTCCTCGTGAAGTGTGCAGTTCGAGCAACAGCATGCAGATTGTGCACAACCGGTCTGGCTTCGCGGATAAGCAGGTAGTGAAGCTGCAGGAGACGCCGGACTCGGTACCTGACGGACAGACGCCGCACTCGGTGAGCTTGTGCGCTTACGACGAATTGGTCGACGTGTGCAAAGCTGGTGACCGAGTGGAGATCACCGGGATCTTCAAGTGCAACCAAGTGCGCATCAACCCGCGGCAGCGAACGGTTAAGAATGTCTTCAAGACATACGTCGATTGCTTGCATATTCAGAAAGTCGATAAGCGGCGTATGGGTATTGATCCTACGACCATCGAAGAAGAGCTGTCGGATCAAGTGGCGGGTAGCATCGAAGAGACGCGCAAAGTCAGCGAGGAGGAAGAGGAGAAGATCAAGGCGACCGCAGCTAGACCGGACGTCTACGAGCTCCTGTCCCGATCACTCGCGCCCTCGATCTACGAGATGGACGATGTGAAGAAGGGCATCTTGCTGCAGCTTTTCGGCGGCACGAACAAGAGCTTCCAGAAGGGCGGCTCGCCCAAGTACCGTGGCGACATCAACGTGCTGCTGTGCGGTGACCCGTCGACGTCCAAGTCGAAGATGTTGGAGTACATTCACAAGATCGCTCCGCGTGGCGTCTACACTTCTGGTAAAGGCTCATCGGCTGTGGGTCTAACCGCGTACATCACACGCGATCCGGAGACACGCAGTCTGGTCCTCGAGTCGGGTGCGCTGGTGCTCAGTGATGGTGGTGTCTGCTGTATTGATGAGTTCGACAAAATGTCCGATTCTACACGCTCCGTGCTGCACGAAGTGATGGAGCAGCAGACCGTCTCGATCGCCAAGGCTGGAATCATCACTACGCTCAATGCTCGAACGAGTATATTGGCTTCCGCCAACCCTATTGGAAGCAAGTACAATCCAAATCTGCCGGTACCGCAGAACATCGACCTCCCTCCGACGCTGCTCAGCAGGTTCGACTTAGTGTATTTAGTGCTCGACCGCATCGATGAGAGCACTGATCGCAAGCTGGCAAGGCATCTGGTCGGCATGTACCTGGAGGATGCACCGGAGAATGCCAGCAAGGACGAGATCCTGGTAAGCCTGCCACTTCCCCCCCTCTTCCAAGACTCTATACATACTGACCTACGTCTAGCCCGTCGAGTTCCTGACCTCCTACATCTCCTACGCCCGCGCCAACATCCACCCATCCATCACCCAGCCCGCCGCCGACGCCCTCGTGCGCGCCTACGTCGCGATGCGCAAGCTCGGCGAGGACATCCGCGCCGCGGAACGCCGCATCACGGCCACCACCCGCCAATTGGAATCCATGATCCGCTTGGCGGAAGCGCACGCGAAGATGCGTCTCTCCCCCGTCGTCACGGAAGCGGATGTAGACGAAGCCGTGCGCCTCATCCAATCCGCGCTAAAGCAGGCCGCTACAGACGCTCGCACGGGGCTGATCGATATGGGATTACTGACCGAGGGCACGTCGGCATCGGAGCGGAAGCGGAAGGAGGATCTCAAGAAGGGCGTGCTTTCGTGTTTGGATGAGATGCTGCGGGCGCATGGGGGCGGCAGTGCGCGGTATGGGGATGTGGTGCGCACCTTGAGTGAGCAGAGTAGTGTGCCTGTGGAGGGGCAGGAGTTTGCGGAGGCGGTCAGGGGGTTGGAGCAGGAGGGGAGGGTGCAGGTGGTGGGTGAGGGGCCGAGGAGGAGTATTAGGCGGGTGGCGGGGGCTGCTTGAGTGACTCGAAGTCGACTTTGGGGTGTATGAGTGGGATATGGATGGCGCAGGATTGACTGGCGATGATGCTTAGCGTATTTGAACTTAACGAATTGAACGTGCATTTGGAAAGCATTCAATTCCACGACCCGTCAATGAATTGCTAGACGAGGCGGCGGCAGCCTGGAGAGGTTGCAACCATAATTCTAAGGTATGTATTTCAGTTGTTTCGTTACCGAGGACTACCGGAGGTTCGAATGAGGAAGGAGTGCATCAATGCGGGGCTTCGCAGCTACAACACTCGCACACATACATCTCCGTGACCCGGACAACTCTAGCACCTCTCGCTACACCACCGCAGCGATGCAAAACGACCATCACGACCTCGAAATCCACCGCGTCTCCGGCTCCCTCGGCGCCGAAATCCACAACGTCAACCTCCAATCCCTCTCCGACGCCACCACCGCGCAAATCCAGCAAGCCTTCCTCGAGCACAAAGTCATCTTCTTCCGGAACCAGCACCTCTCGCCTCAGCAATTCCTCGATTTCGCGGCCAAATTCGGTCAACCGGTCGAGTACCCTTTCGTCAAAGGCATTGATGGCTTTCCGGAGATCATCCAGGTGCTGAAGCAGGAACACGAGACGATCAATTTCGGAGGCGTATGGCATGCTGACACGACGTACCTCGCCGAGCCGCCTAAGGGAACGATCTTGCTTGCTCGAGAGGTTCCGGCGTATGGTGGCGATACGCTTTTTGCGGATCAGGCGGCGGCTTTTGCGGCCTTGTCTGAGGGGTTGAAGACGACGTTGTCAGGCTTGCGTGGAGTCAGTAGCTCGGCGAAGGCGGACGCTTCGAAGACGAGGGAAGATCGGATCAAGGACTCCGGGACCAAGAGCGCTGATCTGGAAGCCTGCCATCCAGTCGTCCGGACACATCCGGAGACTGGAAGGAAGAGTCTTTACGTTAATGTAGCGCATACTGTGCGTTTTGACGGCTGGACCGAGGCGGAGAGTCAGCCGTTGTTGAGGTATCTGTTTGAGCATCAGGTACGGCCGGAGTTCACTTGCAGGTTTAGGTGGGAGCCTGGGAGCATTGCGCTTTGGGACAATAGGACGGTGCTGCATAATCCGGTGAACGACTATCATGGGTTTCGGAGGAGTATGCATCGTATTACTTTGGCGGGTGACAAGCCGGTTTGATTGTGTTTCAGGAGGTGGAATACTTGAAGTGTACCAGTCATGCTGGCTGACTGATTCTGCCTCACGAGCCCTGTGAAAGGGACAAAGGGGTGCTGACAGCTTCGTCTCCTGTAGCATCAATCGCAGATTCCGTATCAGACGTCCCGCGTACCGGCTCGTAAGTGCATTCCTTGAAGGTCGTTATATGGCCTTGACATCGAGAGTCCGTGGTCTTGCCGGCAGGAGGGCAACCTAACCTGAAGATGTCTGTCTCAAGTATGGGTGCTCAAGCGCCTCTTCAGCACTGAGTCGCTGACTGGACTCATACACGACCATCTGGCTCACGAACTCAACCGCCGAGGCGTCCACAGCCGCCAGAATATCCCGCCACTTCCTCGCAGGATAGCGCATGAAATTCATCTTGCCCCAGTCCGGAAAGCCAGCTGCTTCGGGCCACACCTCTAGGTCCGGCGTACCCAGCGTCTCCAACATGCTTTTGATAAGCGCCAGCTCGCTGCCGAGGTCACCGGCATCGAACAGTGTCTTGCCGTTCAGGCACACTACTTGAGCCGCCACGCACCCGGCGGCCCACATATCGAGCTTCGTACCGTAAGCTTGATGCCCGAAGAGCAGCTCGGGCGGGCGGTAACAGGTTGTGCCAACGTCCAGGATCTTCCGATCCGCAGGTTCTGAAGCAGGGTCGGTGGGTGACCATGCGATACCGAAGTCGGAGATGAATGCAGGCCCGGAGGGAGAGGCTAGCAGGATGTTGGAAGGCTTGACGTCCCGGTGTACGACGCCTAGACTGTGCAGGTGGGCGAGCCCAGAGAACAGGTCATGCAGAACAGTGCGCCGGGTGCTGCTAGTCAGCTTGCCAGTCGGTAAGAGCCCGTCCAGTCCGTATGGCATGAAAGGAAAGACAAGCACAAGACGCCCACCGGCTTGTTGGAAAGTCTCAACTAGAGGGATGATGTGATCGTTCTTTGTAGCAGTGAGAATGCGAGCTTCTCGTTTCGAATCATGGGGTGCCGTCATCATATCGGGTGTGGTGACCTTCAGTGCAACTAGCCGACTGCTGCCAGTCGTCTCACCAGACTCACTAGGGGCCACAGCTTTGAACACCTCGGAGAATATGCCATCGCTGTAGTGCTTTGCGTTGGTGTAGCGACCAATTTGCTGCCCGGTGGAGGTCAGATCAGTAGCGATAGCATCGGGTGCAGAGTCGTCTTCCGGGCCGGGAGTAACAGAGCCTACGAGAGATCGCACAGCGTTGCCGATGAACTCATGATACTCGGACTGTTAACAGTGAGTGAGTGCTCCAGACGTTTGTTGGTGCGAGCCAAGCGTACAAGAGACGACGCTGTCTTCCTGCAAACCTCTTCGGAGGCTTTGGCATGCTTACTCGCCTCCGTAGCTGCGCAGGTTGGATGCGCCTGCTTGTACGCTTTGGTACTGCGAACTGTCAGAGACACCCGTGGACGAAGCCGGGCTCACCTCACTTGCATGTTGGACGCCGCGGTGAGCCTCTCGGAGAAGCCCAGCGCCCGTCGCCATTCCGTCGCCATACTATGTGTCCTTTCACCGCGGTAAGGTAGTTGGCGCGACTGTCATGTAAGAAGTGAACATTTGGGGTCGGAGGCTTACATCACTACAATGGCGTTTTTCTTTCTCGTAGGGTGAAAAAATTCCGAGTGAACTCTACACGCAGCCGTAGCGAAGGTTCGGACGCTCCCGTGCACATCCGCTAGCGGCGCGTCGCTTTGAGCCCAATCGACGCGATGCCTCGCTTAGTAACGAACGTTGCTGCACATGCCAGCCCTTCAAGACCAACCCGAAGTCATGAGGCCTGCATGTTCGACAAGTCCAAAGGCAAAGGTCTCGGTGGGAGGATACCGCTATACGAGCATCTCTTCTACGGCACGTCTCATTGGGCACCTCGGGCAATCTAGTGGAGCAGCTCTCACAGCCCTTGCATGGACCGCGGCAACGTCAGGTCGTGGAAGTGGAGCTCTCTCGCTTGCACGAGTAGAACATAAGAAGGCCAGCTCATCCGCGAGGTATACTCGTCTTGCCAACGCCTGCACGGTAGGTCACATCCCTCAAAATGCTCCTCGGCCTCTTTGACAGACTCTGGACCCCGACTGCCCTCTACTTCATCCTCGCCCTGCCCATCTACTCCCTCCAGTATGTCACCAACAGCACCATCGCCTACGCTGGCCTCGTAGCGTGGACGGCCTACTACATTCAGACCATCGTGACCGCGGTCAACTACGAGCGCAAGATCGATGCCCTGGGCGGGCGAGCCCCCAGTCGGCGCACATGGACACCCTACAACCTTGGTATGCTCTTCGACGCGATATACTATTTCTCGCGGCACAGGAACCATGAGTGGTGGTGGACTCTGTTCCACAAGTACGGGAACAAGAGCTTGCCCTATACGATTGAGAGCGTTATCATGGTACGCTCCGGCGTGGACAATGGAGCGCAGTCTGGAATGTGGTACTGATTATCGTGTGATTTTGTCGTAGGGTGGACGCATGATCTTCACTTCGGACGAGGAGGTACGTTTCCCCAGCATGGAACGGTCATAAGAGAGAGAATCTGACGTCGTGTGCGCGTACGGCAGAACATCAAGGCCATCCTTGCAACGCAGTTCGCAGACTACGGTAAAGGTCCGCAGTTCCGAATAGAGTGGAAAGACTTCCTGGGATTAAGTGAGTGGACGCGCGTGGTAGTAGAAGAGTTCAATTACTCAACTTGACCCACAGGTATCTTCACCACGGACGGAGATCGCTGGCATCAATCAAGACAACTGCTGCGACCACAATTCATCAAGGATCGGGTCTCTGACCTTCATACCTTCGAAAAGCACACCCAAGTGCTGATTCGTCTGCTTGCTGGTAACCAGAATGGCGATACGGTCCGCGCAGACGATCTCTTCTACCGCTTCACACTCGACGCTGCCACGGACTTCCTGCTCGGTAAGAGCGTCGACAGCCTGGAAAACGGGCAGACGGAATTCGCGCAGGCCTTCGCGGACGTGCAGAATACGCAGAGCTACATCGCCAGACTGGGTCCGGTCCGTGGTTTGGTTCCCAAGAAGAAGTTCTATGCAGGCTTGAAGGTGATCAACCGCTTCGTGGGCAGTTACATCGACCGAGCACTGCAGCTGCCGCCAGACGAGCTGGAAAAGATCACGAAGAGCGACGAAGGGTACACCTTCCTCCACGCGCTTGCCAGCTACACCAGAGATCGCGAGGTGCTCCGAGATCAGCTCGTCGCCGTGCTGCTGGCTGGTCGCGATACGACTGCCGTGACGCTGTCGTGGCTCTTCTACGAACTATCCCGGGCACCTCAAGTCGTTCAGAAGCTGCGGCAAGAGATCTTCACCTATGTCGGACCGGAGCAGCAACCCACATACGACAACCTCAAGTCCATGCGGTACCTGCAGCACACGCTCAACGAGATCCTGCGATTGTACCCCGTCGTGCCATACAACGTACGCGTGGCACTCCAAGACACCACACTCCCCCACGGCGGTGGCCCGAACGGCGACGAGCCCATCGGCATCCTAAAGGACACGCCCATCGGCTACTCGACGCTCGTCCTGCAGCGCCGGTCCGACATCTACCCTTCGCAGGCGGCGGGCTTCCCGGATTACCTCGCCTTCGTGCCCGAGCGGTGGGATACCTGGACGCCCAAGTCGTGGACGTACATCCCCTTTAACGGCGGGCCCCGGATCTGCATCGGCCAGCGTAAGTCTCAGCGTGCTGACCAGCTGCTCGCGATTGTAAGCGCTAATTTTGGGGCAGAGTTTGCGCTAACGGAGATGGCTTATACGGTCGTGCGGATACTGCAAGCGTTTGAGCGTGTTGAGTGCAGGATGGATGAGTTTCCGATGATGAAGACGGATATCGTGCTCCAGCCCGCGATGGGTGTGGATATTGCCTTTTTCCGAGGGGAGAAGGGATAGCTTTTGGAAGCGATAGGTATGGTAGCGAGGTTATGCTGGGACGTCAGCAAAGCGTGGGGAGACACTCTCCACTACACTGGAGTCGCGGTAGGGTCTCGAAATGCTAAAGAATTATCGCAGACCCGGTGAAGATACCCTCTTCAATAACCTTATTCTGCGTTCCCTCACCGCCAAGCTTTTGGTTCCCGTCACAGATCAGATCCTGGACTGGTGCACACGGGCAGGTACGACTGCTGTCAGTGGTCCGCTATATGTACTCGCGAAGACTAAATGCGTACTACGCGCCGTGTGCGCATCTCGAGCTCACGGAGGGATCATCCAGCTGCAGTAGCCCCTCGGACCATCGTCGGGGCTTCAACAATGAGGCGGAACACATGCAGCAGTCGCTATCAAGTGGCGCTACGCGTTAGGTCTCGCGAGAGCTTCGTGCTTTTCATCGAGTGTCTTGAATGCGATCGGCTGGAGCTGCCCACATCTCAGTGCCCTCTCTCACCATGGCGGTGGTGATGGCACCGCAGAGACCCACACCCCCAAGGTACGGCAGATCACGTCAATCGGTTTCCTACAGCCCGGGTTTGGTCGGACGGTGTCATGATGAGGTGAACATCACTGCTTTTTTGCGGTTGTTGACATCCCACGGTTGCCGAGACATCGGGATGCCGATTGCTTGGGAATTAACAGTGCTCCGTTTGCGTCTCCGCTCACGCAGAACGTCCCGCCAAGTGGATGCAGGTCTCTGTCACGAACGCGGGATGCGTACAGTAAAACAGCACGTCGCGCGTGCGCTCGATCGCGTAGATGTGTGTGACGGACGCGTGGGATCAATATTCTGGGCGCCCGTTGGTGGCGGAAGGAGGCTTGCACATGGCGAAATTGCCCGAGCACTCTCAGCACATGCGCGTGGCGCTGGGGGCGTGCTCGGGCAACTTCCGCAGATTGAGGAATAGATGAAAGTGTGAGGGGCTTTCCCGCAGGCTCGGCGGGGTCGCCGAGGCGTATGCGGTGGAATCCCAGGCGAGTCTGCCGTGCCAGTTCTTCGTAGGTGTTCTCTGTTATTCCAGCGCAAGATACCTTACTGAGGGTGATGGTGCTCTCCCTTGCAAACGGTCGCCTTGTCGGCTACAGTCCCTCCTCAGCCCGTTTGTCTTCCGAGGTGCATGCATCTGTGCTCATTAGAGTTGTGTACTGCAGCAAAGCTAGCTCCGCTCTCCCAGTGGGGTTTGGGTATCGCGATTGCGGTTCCTCATTACGGGAGGTCGGCGATGGGGTAAAAAGTAACAGTTATTATGGGCACGATGGGAGTATTTCCGGATCGAGGGTCGGGCGCTGCTAGTAGCTGAGCCTCTCGAACGTAGGCTCGAGCCGTGCCATTGCTGCGTCGCTTGGAGTATCGCACCGTGGCCGACATTGGTGAACTGCACCTCATCGATGATGATAGGGGGCGTGTTGGACGATGACGTCCAGCCGCGCTCGAGCAAAACGTCCCCCACTCCGGTGGCCTGTTCTTACATGCGCCGGCTTCTAGGCAAGCGTTGCAGGTCATCCCGGTGCCAGGAACGCTATAACTCCACATCTTGCCCGTTGCGGCCCTTGCGAGGGGCGCGCGGTCCCAACATAGGCGAGCTTCCAGGGTGGCGGAAGGAGGGACCTGCATCCACGCGCGAAATTGTTGTTTGTCGCTGCGTTCGCTTGGGCGCGCGGGAAGCCAACCAGGAACCCTTGTGCTGCAGCAACTCAAGCTCGTCCTCGCCAGTCAGCTGTGGAGGTGATGGAGTAGAATTCCGATTGGCTCGATTGATTAAGTGCGGCAAAGCAGCGAGTCCGCGAGTCCTGGCGAGGAGGAAGTTCTGCTCTCAGCCAAAGTCCCCCGCCGTCCCGCTACGAGACTGGGTCGTCGTCTTCGTATTTCTTCGCACCCTTCGAACGCCCAAACATTCCATCTTTCCACCCTCGCTGAAGTCTCTCGTTTGAAGGTTGCCGTCGGGGGAGAGACCGCGTGTGTGATCCGCGCTGCGGGCGCCAACAAAAAAGTCCAGTCCAGCCAGCCAGCCGACTCCTCCGACTGCAGAAAGTCGACAACCCCCGGCGACCCTCTCGACGCGTTACAGTTCCGGTGTGGAAAGCCTATTGTCCAAGGAGACCTTACCGCGACATCTTCTGTTCTCCATCGCCCTTCTCTTCCAACCGCTCGACATTCGCTTCGTACTGCATCCTCCGGCTACCTTACTCGTGCAGGTGCGTTCATCCGGGCCTAGCAACATCAACAAGCCAACAACACACCTCGAAACTCCGGCGCGGTTTTACCTTCCAACGTCACTGCATACCTAAGCTATCTACCGACTGGGCGACCTTCACGCGCAAGCGGCCAGTGGCCGGCACTCTTCTTGCCATGTCAGCCTTCCAGCAGCAGCAGCACTTGCGATCCGACTCATCAGATACTTCTTCATATGGCTCCTCCGGCTCTGGCTCTGGCTCCTCCTACCAGCTCATACTCGATCACGTCCTCACGTACCGGGGCAGCTATGAGATTCCCCTCCGGACCATGTACACCCTCAACTGCGCGCCCCGAGTCCAACCAATGCACAGCCGCAGCTGCGCGTCCTCAAGTGCAGGCAGTTCGCCCACCCAGCCACAGGGTCCCTGGCATGACAATCAAGCAACGCAGACCTTTACCGAGAGCCTCATGGCGCAGATATCGCAGTTGCCGAATCAGCCCTCGTCTTTGCCACCGAGCTTCATTACTTCCTTCGTGCGGAGATGTTTCCCGTCCGACCTGGTATGCGTCGACTTCCCACAAGCCTTGACGGGCCTGGACTACCTGAAGGACCTGGAGACACGGCGGCGGCGAGAAGTTGCCGGTGCCATGAGCCGACTAGCTATCGACCGCACTACGCTCGAGCTGGACGGCGACTCGCTGTCCGACCGGTATCCGGGCGTAAAGCAATGGGTCAGCGACATCAACGAGAAGGAGCGCAAGGTCGAGGCGCTTTACACCCAGGTCTATGTCGCTCTGCGGCGATGGATTCTGGTCAACGAGATGGCATTGCTCCCCTTCAGCAAGCACAACTGTATCGCCATGCTCAATACGCTCTACCCGCCCGTGATCTCCACGCAACCCACCTCCAAGCTCACACCTGCCGTTCTGCAGCAGCAGCGGCAAGGCTTCTTCAAATACACCCTCTCTGTGGAGCAGAAAGGGCCAAAGATCCTGAGTACCCTGATGGATCAGGGCAAGGCGCCCGGCGAAGCCAATGGCTGGCCTGCGGTGACCCGGACACTGGGCATGTATCTGCAACTCGCCAACAGCATCATCGCCGAGTGCGCCGAGATTGCCGACGTGCAGGACGTGTCGCCCCAGAAGAACCGGGATTCGACCGGCTCGCGGACCGCGCGCAAGGTCGACTCGGGCGTGAGCTTCAACGGCAGCGAGCGAGGCTCAAGACGCGGGAGTTCGAACGCGGACCCCGTCTCGCCGGTAGAGCCGCCGCCTCGCCCGAAGACGCCCTCGGGCACACGGAACGGCACAGCGCTCGAGAAGCTCGCGCGGGGCTTGAAAGGCATCGGCCGCAGCAGGACGGATGTGACAGAGATGGTCGAGATCCCGGCCCAGCTGCCCCCGACCTCGCCACCTCTCGACAAGACCAGGACCCTCCGTAAGATGCGCAGTCTCGGCTCTCTCGACCCGCGAAAAGCCACGCCCAAGCCTGTAGACGCCCCTGCTTTCGACGCCGACGCCATGCGACTCCACCGCCTGAAGTACGAAGCCGGCACCGCAGCCGCGCAGAAGTTCGGGAGGAGGCAACATCACGAAGTGTGAGCCTCCGCATGCGCACCTTGCTGCCACGCATTTGTTTTCGACGATTACTGGAAGTTTTCACGCGATGATACCACGACCGGACCGGGCGGGCAAGGCCATCCATCACTTTCGCCTGCCTGCTTGCATTTCTTGTTTTTTCAACAACCTTCTTCCACGCAAGGGTTCTATCTTTCAGAAGCCACTGGACGGACACGGCCACGGATAGAACATCGGATGGTTATGATACTAGGGAGCCCTCGCGGGCGGAAGAGAACCAAAACTCCGATTCTAATGTATATGGCTACTGGAAATTGGCTGTTTGTGGAAGGGCGCGGAGGGAGCGGGGGGCGCGTCGGTGTTGTTCAGCCACGCAGGGCAGGCCTCAGGATCGATGGATGGATGAGCGGACGGAAAACGTTTGAAAGGCGCTAGGTGTGATGCAGGTGTTATGATTATGGGAATCGATGAGGATCGGGGTTAGATACCCGCGGATGTAGCAGGGAGCGCCGTGTACACATACCTACATGACCATACCATGTCACGTTATCGTGCCCTGTGCTTTGGCGTTGCTGCCCAACTATCGAATGGTCACGTGAAAAGTCACGTAGCCGAGATTGCTCGAGGGTGAAGTAGGAAGCGTTATTCCTGTGTAGATTTATTAGCGTACCAGAGAAGAACAAGATTACAAGAACATGGAAAGCTTGAATCATATATACTGCACCTGCAACCTAGACCCTGCACAATTAAACCCTGACGAAAAGGATATGCTTTCGATGGAGATACCTCGTGCCCAACGGTCGAGGCTCACAGTATCGTTTCGTCGGAGTAGCTACTGCTCACCTGCCACCTCTCCGTTGCTCTTATTCCCTGTCGTGGTAGTACTGCAGCAAGGCAGGCTTCATAAGATATGACCGCATCAGCGAGCTGCCTTGCCCAGTTCCGGTCGTCCGAAAGGGTGTACCGTGCTTAGAGTTCTGCCACGTGGAACTCCTTCGAGCACATGATGACTGCTTGTAGGCCGCTGCGTCCGCCTTGTCTCGCGGTAATGATTCCACTGGCTATGGACCCGTTCTCGCAGCCCGAGAGCTGCATGGTATGGCTGGCTACCTAAAACACGCCGAGGGACCGCAATCCGCAAAGTACTTGGCCACGATCAGCCCGGTATATCTCGCTCGTTGCAGTCGTAGTGAGGATGAGCGAAAGTTTAGCAGCTCTGCCGTGCGGAGACGGTACTAGGCTTCTCGCATCCACGTAATTGAAGCTGCCCGTTTCGCGGTGTGCATTTCCTAGTTGAGTGAGGTGCGCGTGCACTGCGACGATGCCGCGAAGTTGAGGAGTGACGCTTCGCTAGACTCGACGTGTCCTGGCCATGGTGTATTCGCACCATCTGCGACAGAACCAGGCGTGCGTCGCCTGATCTGATAGATTTCCAGAAGTTGCCATTATCGTGCTCGCAGCATGAATGGTTGCCCTATACAAAGGCAAATTCCCTCAATGACCTCAAATACCGTCTGCACTGCGAAGCCGTCTGCGCCTTCAAGAACACCTGCAACGCCACCGTGAGTTCATGCAAAGCGGTAGATCGTTGCTCGATGCTCATGCTTGCAAGCTCAAGCTCGTCCACCCATGCTTCAGCCACTCGCTCGCCCGACCATTCCGCCGAACGACCGTACTGCCGTGCCCAAAACAGCAGCCATAGTTTGTCCGGCACATCCGGATCTACAGTCCGGAGACGAGATAGAGCGTCTTCCTCCTCCCGCTCGGACGGCATAGAGTTAGAGAGCACTGAAAGAGTGGGCCATATGCTCGCTAGCGGCCGGTGAGAGAACGTGAAGTCGGCTTGATCAAAACGACCTCCACGAACATTGTACAGTCCTACACCCACACAGGTGATAGTCGGACCCGTTGGACATCCCGCGGCGCGATCCTTGAAGCGCAAGAAGTTGGCGATCTGAGTGCTGTAGTCGATATTGACATTCTTCAACAAGGGCATTATACTGAGTGCCTCCAACAAGCCTCTGGCGTGGTCCTCACATACGGAACACCTGTCCAGTAGGAAGTTGCAAGCGATGGACTCGCCGAAGCTGGTGAATCGTAGATGTCGGACATGCTGAGACTTGATCGGGGTCTGGAGGACACGGTCCGTCTTGCTGCAAAAGTCGTTGCGCGAAACGGAGATGGTGTTCATCTCGTATAGTACCGCCTGTGCCTCATGATACACCTGTTTGTTGGTTCGCAGGATGTTCGTATTTGAAGACCCGGCTACGAATTGTCTGGGCTTAATGGGATTGTCGAAAGCCAGGACGTATTCGTAGATCTTGATGCGGAGTTCGGACGGCAGCTTGGTGAGCAGACGGGAGGGACAGTCGTCGCTCATTGTGCTGTTTGACTTATCGTGAGCGCGTCGGCCGGAGCGAGCCAGTCGTGGGTTGCTTACTGTCGAGACGTCCGGTCGCTTCTCATGTCTGAGTACACCTACTTATTGACCCAAGATGCTCTCGTCAGATATTGCTTACCCAGCAGAATCATCAATGAACAAGATGTGCATGTCAATGGTAAGCTGAGGTGAGATACCGCAGCGGACTTGAAGCATGTAGTGGCGTTTGTGGGAGCCTCAGGCACCACAAGATTCGCTTCATCCATGTCCTTGACGGCGTTCACAAAACACCAGTGCCATCACCACGGAATAGCTACCTAGGTATAGAACGACCCCCTCGAAGATGACGCACCTGTAATGACCCTCCCGGTCAGCCAACATGACAGACATTCAGCCAATCGGCCGGCTGGCTGCAAGGTGGCTACAAGAAGACCGCGACCTGGACTCACGAAGGGAGATCGAAGCCCTCGTAGCCGCCAAAGATGAGGCAGAGCTTGAGCGCCGTCTACGAAAACGCATAGCATTCGGCACTGCCGGCCTAAGGAGTTCCATGAAGGCTGGCTATGCCCACATGAACTCCCTTACCGTGCTCCAGGCATCCCAAGGGCTCGCAGACTACATCCTTGCTCAACGACGTGGCACAGCTGGATATGCAAGTGTAACGATAGGCTTCGACGCTCGCCACAACTCGGAGAAGTTCGCTCGACTGGCCGCTGGTGTATTTCTAGCCAAGGGTATCCGAGTGCTTTGGTTCGGCATCTTAGTGCATACCCCCATGATACCATTTGCTGTGAGTCATTTCAGCGCCGCGGCAGGTGTCATGATCACGGCTTCCCATAACCCGAAGATCGACAATGGCTTTAAGGTCTACTGGGCGAACGGCTGTCAGATCATTCCGCCACATGACAAGGGCATTGCTCTGGCGATAGACAACGTAAAGGTAGGAGCTTCGCATCGTTTAGTCTCAGTTCCTACTATTGTATCGCTGAGTTTGCGTATCTACACTCGACTTTCCAAGCCGGACGGCGTGTAGCGGAGGCGAAGACTTCCGTACTCGCCTTGTTGCTAATGTATGTCTAACAGGACATCATTGAGTGGAGCACGTCTAGCGTCGACCACAGCTCTCTTGTGCAGCAGGTATATGCCAATACTCATGCAGCATATTTCGATGCCTTGGGACGACTCGTGCCGGAGTTCAAAGGCGCCTCAGACTCGCCTTTCACCTACACACCACTACACGGTGTGGGTCTCCCTTTCATGCGTCAAGCGACTCACACGCTTAGCTTCCCAGCCGATATCATGTATATCGTCGAAGCGCAAGCCGCAACCGGATCCTGACTTCCAAACCGTACCATTCCCGAACCCGGAAGAGAAAGGTGCGCTTGCCCTTGCTTGCCAGGAAGCCCAACGGAACGGCAGCAAGATCATCGTCTCCAATGATCCAGACGCGGACAGATTCGCTGCAGCTGAGTGTCTCCAGGGCGGCCAGTGGCACCAGTTTACTGGAAACCAGATGGGCATCCTATTGGCATCAAACGTCCTCGAGGCGTCCAGTGTACCGCGAGACAAGATGGTGATGCTAGCTTCTACCGTCTCTTCGCGCATGCTGGCAGCAATGGCTCGCTACGAGGGATTCACGTTCAAGGAAACACTTACAGGATTCAAATGGCTCGGCAACGTAGCGCAGCAGACGGAGAAAGAGGGCCTGATTCCGGTATTTGCCTTCGAGGAGGCCATTGGTTACATGTTTCCATCGGTAGCGTGGGATAAAGACGGCATCGCAGCAGCATCTGTCTTCCTTTCAGCCCGGCGGAAATGGCACGTGGAAGGAGTGACTGCTTACCAGAAGCTTCAGCAACTATACCAGAAATACGGCTACTTTGAGGTACGTGTGAACCAGATCATCATCGTCATGCTGTACCCAAGAAGCGTTTTGTGCTATCACACGCAAAGCAAAAGCTGATGAGGCGAGACAGGACGCAAACACTTATCTGATCTCACCCTCGTTCGACGTCACGCAGGCCACCTTCGCAGCCGTCCGGACATCGAACAATGGCATCATACCTACCCACGTCGGCAAGCGAAGAGTTGAACGCTGGAGAGACCTGACGTTAGGCTACGATACCGGCACCGCCGACAGGAAACCAGATCTCCCCGTCGATCCAACCGCCCAAATGATCACGTGCGAACTCGGGGACGGTGTGGTGTTCACAGCACGAGGATCGGGGACCGAGCCGAAAATCAAGCTTTACATTGAAGCGACTGCTGGGAGCTCGGCGGAAGCGAAGCGTTTGGCGAATGAAGTCCTGGGAGATCTGGTCCGGGAATGGTTTGCAGAGCTGAAACTGGCGGGGTTGTAGAAGCTGTTGGGTAGCCCGCGAAACGCATAAATACAAAGAGCGGGGAGGGGATATAGAACGAGCAGTGGCATTCCATCTGTGTTCAGCAGAGCCAGCTAGTATACATAAATTGAGGAAGGCGAAGGTATCGGCAGCCATAAGCCAGGCCGCCAGATCTCCCCTCTGCAGTTTTTCCTCCCACCAACGCCATACCGACGAATATCATAGAGCATGTCTGTAAAAGTAGCCATAGCCCGTAGCCACGCGCCTTCTACACCAGCATATCCCTTACGTCCGGACTGCTCCACTCGATCACCCATTCATACCGGATGTGTCGTAGTACCTCGAGCGCTCACTAAGGCCACGAGGCCCGCGACATCCTCCGATCCTTGCTCGGCCAGGGCGTCACCTAAACGCCCGGACCACCGCGCGCATACGGATGGAATCCACGATGACCCCCACGCCCGCCACCTCGATAGTTCCCGCCAGGCCTACCAGCGTTCTTCGGGCCCGTGGGCGCATTCGCCGGCGCCTGCGGGGCCGAGGGACCCTGCGAGCCGCGCCCGCCACGTCCACGATTGCCGCCGAACCCTCCGCCGCGGTTGCCACCACCCTGCATGCCGGCCGGTGCGGGCACGTCGTCATACATGCCTTCCCAGGTGTTGCCCTGCCCGCCGCCACCAGGACCGAATTGCTGGCCTGGCTGCACGCGCTGCATGCTCTGCTGCTCGTACTTCCGTTGCTCAAACATGAGCTGCTCTTGGGCGTTGAACCCTCCCCTCGTCCCTCCCGGCGTCCCACCACCGCCACCTCCACCCACAGGCGACTGACTCCCTTGCTGCTCCTGACTCATGCCGGGGTAGCCTTGCATAGCAGCCATCTGCTGCATCATCTGCGGGTTCATCCCCTGCATCCCACGCTGCGCCATCATCTGCTGCATCATCTGCGGGTTCTGCATCATCTGCGCGTGCGGATTCTGGGTCATAGCCATCTGTTGTTGCATCATGGAGAAGTACTGCTGCATGCGCTGCCAGTACGCCGCCATCATCGCCGGGCTCATGTTGTTCCCGCCGCCGTTCTGGCCATCGCCGCCGCCCATCTGGGGTTGCTGCTGATTCCCGCCGAACTGCTGGCCGCCATTGTTGAAGTTATCGTTCTTGCCGTGACGGCCGAATTTGCGAGGGCCAGAGTCTTGCTCGCGCATGTCGCCGCGGGGTTGCGCGCGCTTGACTTCGATGGCTTTGTTGCAGATGGCGAGCGGGCCCTCCAGTGTGCGATCGACGGCCGCCTCGCTGTCGAAAGTGACGAAGCCGAAGCCACGCGGACGACCCGTCTCCTTGTCCATCATGAGCGTGGCGTCGAGGACATTGCCGAAGTTGCGGAAGAAGTTGGCGAAGTCGTCCTGGCTTGCGTCCTGGCTGACACCACCGACGAAGATCTTTGCGGTGCGCTCCTGCTCGTCGCGTGGGATAGCCCGCTTGGGGTCGATCTATTTTCTGCGATTAGTTTGCTTCTTGGAGTCTCTATGGGGTAATCCTGATCATACAAGTTTGCCGTCAAGAGTGTGCTCTTTGACCATGACGGTGTTGACGACTTTCGGGTCTCTGAATGTGAGGAAGCCGAAGCCGCGCGAGCGCCCGGTGGCACCATCTCTCATGACGGTGCACTCGACGACGTCGCCGAACTGCGAGAAGTATTGCTTGAGTGACTCTATGTGTTCGTTAGCAGCAATACTCTCGAATGCATGGAGACGAGGGCTGCCTCACCATCAGTTGTCTCCCAGTTCAACCCGCCGATGAACATCTTCCTGCTTTCATGTTAGCGACGGTTTCTACAAACACACATCACGCAGCAATCATGAGCGTGTGCGCTGCTGCATCGTTAGAAGGCATTGCCCTGTCGTTCAAGTTCCGTTGCACCGTCGTATGCTTTGCCCGGAGGCAAGTGGACGGCGGGCTTCGCTAATCGTGCAACGGCCATGCGAGAAGCCTTCGCAAAGCGTCGTTTGCGGTGCACCGTGGCAGCCTGCACTGTGGCGAGTAGCTACCGGCATCCCGTGCATGCCTGCGCAGACAGGTGACGCCGCGCTGCAGCAAGGCGTCGTGCAGGAGGTGTGGGCCTTGAGGTATGCATGCTTCGCAAGTCCACCATGCCAAAAGCGGGGCGACAGCGGGAAGAACCTCGCCCGAACGCAGTATGTATTTGGTATACAGCAGAGGATGACATCCAGGCGCGCAGCAGCTTTGGTTCGTGTGGTACGGAGACTTGCATGCTATTGCGTAGCCTGTGCTCGTTCTCGAGGGAACCGACAGCACGGCTCGGAGCATCCATATCTATCCTGCACTGCTCTGCTCTGCTCTGCTGCTATGGCGCTAAGGTCTCGGTTATCGACATCAGTCTTCGGCTAAGCCGTTCAGTGTGTGTACTTTGTGGTGTCAGGGGACCACCCTTCAGCCCAACTGTCGCCACATTCCCACGCTTGGTGGATCCGACCACCCAAGCAGCCGAGAATCCTTGCCGACGAACGCTTGGCGCGTACGTTCCAAGCGCTGATAGACCATCATCTCCGTGTCGACAATTTCCTTTTGCACGGCGACACGTGCAGGAGATTGACCGTCCAGCATGCCAGATTCTGAGCAGTCCGAGCCAAGAACCCGAACTCATTCTCGTTCATATCGCGCACCAAACGATCCCATTTCCTCACATCCATGCACACAACACGCCCAGTATTCGCTCGGGCCACTCGTTCACCGCGTGCCTGCCCTTCCCCGCCAGCCTCGGTCTACCCTCCAACCTCCGTGCTCCTCCAGTCAACTGCACCCTCAAGATCACGGGAACACAAGCTCATGATTGCAAGAAAGAAAGAACACTGTACTTACCCGTCATCCTTGATATGTATCGGACGATCTCTATCCTCCGAGTAATGCCGCCCATTTCCGCCATTCCCGTAGCCGCCGTTCTGGCCAGTGTGGTCTACTCCTTGCATGGCACCGCCGTACTGCTGATTGCCGCCATCGAACTCGGTCTTGATGTTGAAGTCATCACCGTTCGGCTCGGCCTTCGGCGCGGCGTCGGGTAGAGCCGAATCAGTCTCCAGCTCTGCTTTCACCGGCGCCGGCTCTGGCTCAGCTTTGGTTGAGGTGGTGGTCGTGATAGGCTCGTCTGCCTCGCCGTCGTACCTGTGCTGGTGTTAGCTGAGGATTGTGCGTACACGTGACCTAGGAGCCGAATCCGGTGAGGTTTGGCGCTGCTTACAGATCGGCGAAGAGATCTTCCTCGTTCTCCATGTCGGCCATGATGAAGGTGTGTGAGTGAATCTGTGAGTAAGTGAGGAAGGAGGGCAGGCCAGGCGGCCGGACTTAGCACGAGGTGCAGTCAACGGGCGCGCTTTGTCTGCGACAATGAAGCGCGTGGAGTGTCGCTGTGCCGGTGACCGCCCTGCTCACTGGCGGTACGCGGAATAGAAGTGGTCGAGGGTGTGGTTGTTGAAGAGGGGGTGGTGGTGGAAGGTGGAGGTTGTCGATGTGATGTTGTCGCAAGCAAGCAAGTGAGTCCCAAGGCTGAAGAAGGACTTCGGGGATGCCGGAAGCGGTGACGCAAACCTCAGGCATGAACCTCAGCCCGCAGAATGTCCGGTCGCTGGAATGACGATGTCACATGTTGGCACGTGAATACATGCAACGCCTACTATACCCTACTACTACCCACCTACGTATTCGCCATGTTCCGTAAACCGCCTCAGCAGGTGCGCACAGCCAAATCAAGATTACAATACCAAGCTAACCATTCGACAGGAAATGCAACAAATGCGCGAGGTCGGTTCGTACCATTACTACTACACCCACGGCGACCGGCACGAAACCGCGAGCTAACATGGACCTCTGGGCCTTCATAGACCGATCCGAGTGGGTACTGGCGTACAACGATATGAGTCCGAGGAAGATCGCGTGCTGAGACTCTACAGTACAGCATCACCCTTCTGGAGAACGGCGTCGGCGAACAGTCAGCGGGACAAGCAGGCCTCGACACCCGAGCGCAAGGTCATTGGCGCATCCTACAGCCATGCAGACATCCTGAAGTTCGACGACCTGTATGCGCTGCCCATATGAGAGATCTTATAGCCCGCGCGCTGACGTAGGCGAAGATCACTCTCCGGCAATTCGAGACCGCGGACGCCGCCCTCATTGCCGCGCAACAAGAGTACACCACCACCAAAGTCTAACAGCGGTATATATACTCCGCCAAGGCGAGGGTACTCGAACTTCCTGTCCTCCACGGACGGTGCTCGGGACTCTGAGGATGGACGGGACGCGGAGGATCAGCTCCCTTACGATGAAGACGAGGATGAGTTTGGTCTGCCCAGCATAGCGTCAATGCGCCGGAAAGGCAAGCGGTTACAGAACAAGCAAGGCAAAGATTCGGGGGTTGGACCTTCAGACTACCGCAACGGCAGCAGTACGGCCAGCACGCAAGCATCATGGGCGCTTGACAATGGCGACGTTGCCGAAGAGCGCGCAATACCGACTTACCCATCCGCCAAGAAGACCGAAGGAAAGATCTTACGGCCGCAGTACAAGGACATCCTACAGGATCCCGCAAACTCCCTACATCTCATCAGCCATCCACCAGTGCCTCCCGGCGCGACAGCGAAGGAGTACGATGCACACGCGGCACGCATCACGCGCATCAACAAGTTCAAGAAGATTCTGCAAGCATCCTCCATCAATCTACCTGAGCTCCGCAACTCTGCCTGGTCCGGTCTCCCCTCCGAAGTCCGCGCCCTGTCTTGGCAATTACTCCTCGGCTACCTCCCCACAAGCAGTGAACGGCGCGTCGCCACACTCGATCGCAAACGCCGCGAATATCTTGAAGGCATACGGCAAGCCTTTGAGCGCCCTACATCCACCAACCATGATCGAAATTCGACCGGCCGTGGGCGAGGCCTAGACGAAGCCATCTGGCATCAAATCAGCATCGACGTCCCGCGCACGAATCCGCACCTAGAGCTTTACAGCTACGAAGCCACTCAACGCAGCCTCGAACGCATCCTCTACCTCTGGGCCATACGACATCCCGCCTCTGGTTACGTCCAAGGAATCAACGACCTCGTGACGCCCTTCTGGCAGGTCTTCCTCGGCCAGTACATAACCGATCCGGACGTGGAGTCTGGCATGGATCCCGGACAGCTGCCCAAACCAGTGTTAGATGCCGTTGAAGCGGACAGTTTCTGGTGCCTGACGAAATTGCTCGAGGGCATACAGGATAATTACATTCACATGCAGCCCGGTATTACGCGGCAAGTTTCTGCGTTACGAGATCTAACGGCGAGAATCGACGGGGCGTTGGCGAGGCATATGGAGCAAGAGGGCGTGGAGTTCATCCAGTTCAGTTTCCGGTGGATGAATTGTTTGCTTATGCGGGAAGTGAGTGTCAGGAATACGATTAGAATGTGGGATACTTATCTCGTAAGCCACCATCCTCCACAATTCGCTACCCACATTCCATCTTTGCTGATCTGAGTTTTCTCACAGGCCGAAGACCAAGGTTTCTCCGCCTTCCACCTCTACGTCTGCGCCGCTTTCCTTGTCAAGTGGTCTGCGCAGCTCCTGCACATGGATTTCCAGGAGATCATGATGTTCCTGCAGTCCTTACCCACCCGCGACTGGACGGAAAAGGATGTCGAGTTGTTGCTGAGCGAGGCTTTCATCTGGAAGAGTTTGCTCGCCGGGAGTCAGGCGCATGTGGTCAAGACGAGGGATGGGTTGGCGGAGATGCAGCTATGATGAGATGGTACGGGGGTTGTAATGTTTGGTCATGAGACCTAATACACACCATTAAAGATCCTGTCGCCACTGCTCACGCTCCTTCCACTCCCCGCCGGCGGCTGCTACCTTGGTCGTCTTTTCCCCCTGCCGCAGCTCACACCACCTCTCCAGCGGCACCGGCAAGCACCGATCTGTTGCACTTGTCGTGTACATGTAGGTAGAGACGACCAGACCAACTTTGCGCAGCTCGAGAAAAGCTGCACGGATCTTGTGCACCAGCTGCTCGCGCAGCACATGGGCGACTATTACTTCACTCACTTCTTTGAGGCCAGGGTACTTCCCCACGAAGGCCTGCAGTGTGAGATACACCAGTCTGGCACGCTTGCTGACGTTCGCTAGCGGGCGTTCGAGGTCAGAGTTCGAGCGGGTAGTAAGGATCACTAAACGTACTATACAAGTAGTCAACTTCAACGACAGTTGGGCACACTCGCTCATCGTCTGCTACGGTCGGCCCAACCTCGTCGCCGCTCCCGCCAAGTGTTCAATAGCAGAGCCAAGCGACCTCCCAGATTTCTGGCACGACAGCCAGACCCTAGTGTACCGTATGTGTCTGCTCTATATGTGCAAAGCCACTCACTCCTCCTGCCGCTCCCGCCACGTCCCGAGCGGCACGGGCACATACCAGTCACGGCGCTCCGAGGTCTTGACAATCAGCCCGAGCTTCCGCAGCTCGACACAGGCTTCATGGATCGGGGCCGGCTCCAGAAACAGCTCGACCGTAAGCACAGTCTCGGTCACATCCCTGGCGCCATTCGTCTCGAATTGAGAGACCATCACTTTGTACACCGCCTTGGCCGTCTTGCTCACGTTGGCTAGCGGCCTCGCTAAATCGAGAACGCGACCCTGTGTTTGCCTGTCGGGGCGTGCGCGCTTGTTTGCTGGTTGCGACGTCGCTGGACTTGCTGCTGGTCGTTTTGCCACGACGCCGTTTGCCGCCGCACGGTTGACGGTGAGTGCGTTCGCCGCAGATGGTTGCGGGGAGGCCGCGACCTGCTGCATTCCACCCGGAGGGACCTGGGCCCGAGGCTGAGGATAGACCGATTCCGGTGTGGGGCGGGAAGGAATAGGCTGCGCTGAATGTAGACACCAGTCGAACAAGCCAGGCCCGAACACAACGACGGGCTGCCTGTCATCCGAGGGAGGATGTCCCCAGCGTATCAAGGCGCCGTCGGGGCCCCACATCTCCAGCATCCGATATCGAGAGAGGTACGCCCACTCTTTGGACGCCGGATCCGTGAGGCGCCAGTGAAGGAACGCCGCTTTCTGGTCAGTAGTCAGCTGCGCGTATGTTGTCGTGTAAGGATCTTGCCCTCGCCAGGGAGTTGCTAACGGCTGCTCTGCGCCTGGAGGTCGCGATGGTGCTTCATTGCTCGCACTGGGCTGAGCCCCAGCCGGCCCATGCGCTCCTGGAAGGTTGTTGTTACGGAGATGTGCCTGGTACGCTGCAGCTTGGTCAGCAGTCGCGTACGGATGAGCCCTGTGGTCTGGCTCGGGGAAGGCTAACGGTTGCTCTGGCCCCCGAGCTCCAGCCGTTGTGCCACCTGCCCCGGGGGCCTGCCTTGTTCCATTTGTTGTTGTATTGCTCGGAAAAGAATTGCCACCTGCCTGGGACTCGGCCGTTCCGTTGAGTGACACGGGCCGTGCTGGAGTATTCCCGACCGCGGACGCCTCACACGTCCCGTTGCTGCCCGACCGAGCACCGAAAGGCTCATCCACCAATTTTACCAGCCCCTCCTTCGGCGGCGAAAACTGCCTCAACTGCACCCCCGCTTCCCGAAAGATCTTTGCCGTATCAGCGTCCATGTAGTAACTTCGGTTGAACACCACCTCCGTAATCCCCACCTGCACGATCTTAATCGAGCACGTCAAACAGGGACATGTGTTACAATACAACACAGCCCCACCCCCTACCCTCTCCCTCCCTGCCTCCAGCAGAGCATTCTCCTCGGCATGGAGGCACAAGCAGGTACTTAGGCCCACCCCACTGCGTCCCCCACCGTCGTTGCAGCGCGGGCAGCCACCGGCGTTGCAGTTGGTGATGTGTCGCGGAGTGCCGTTGTAACCTGTAGCTATGACGCGATTCGCGCGCACGAGGACGCAGCCAACTTGTCGGCGCATGCAATTGCTTCGGCGGGCCGCTAGAGATGCGAGGGTCATGAAGTAGTGGTCCCAGGTCGGACGCAAGCGGCTTTCATCTGTCAGATTCAGGGCGTCCAGAGCGGAGTGGAGGTTTGGGAGGGAGGTGGTGGAGTTGAGGAGGTTGATTTGCGCGCGGGAGGCTAGGGCGGCGAGGCCCCCGGTGGAGGGGTTGTAGAGGTGGGCATCGTCAGCTTGCACGAACTGCTCGAGGGTTGGAGGAGTGGTGGAGGTGGAGGTGCATCGGGCCTTGAAGCGTTGCCACCGGGTGGAGAGGGGGGCGTCGATGTGGAGGAGGAGGAAGAAGGGGCGGTGGCAGAGGGCTTCGACGGTTGCTTCATCCTGGATGGAGGTGGTGCAGAATCTGTGTCGCCAGTTTTGAGTGGCAAAGTCTACTAGGTCGTTGACGGTGGCGAAGGGCTGTCGTGGTGTGGTTGACGATTGACCATTGTGGATCGGGGGTTGGGATGCCGAGGTCTCCATGGCCAGTGCATAGTTCCGGACGAGGTCCAGTGGTTCGAATCCATGGCGTTCGATGAGGTAGTTTTGGACGGAGTGCTTGCCGGCACATATGCCTGGGACCGTTAGCTATGTTTAATATGAGGGCAGCAAGGGATCGATACTGCCACAGATGCCGATGAGCATCCTTTCCTAGCTTGTCTAGACGACGACTTGTGGGTGTCGGGACGTTGCTGTCGGCTCGTCGCTGCTCCCAGCTCCCAGTGCAGTTGGATTATAGTGTATTGTATCGTATGAGAACGCGTCTGTGGGGCCAATCCGGGTCATCTTCGGATGGTGTCGTGTGCCCCTCACTTGCACCTCCACCTCCACCTCCACTTCCACTTCCACCTCCACCTGGACTCGACACATGAACTATTGTCTCAGCTGCCGCCTGCCGTTGCCATCAGCCGCTGCCTTGTGTCGTCATTGTCCCGTCGTTCTGAAGTCGCTAACAATGCTCCTCTAGACCGCCCCATAGCAACAACATCGAACAACAACAGCGACCATGGCGACTCACCCGCTCCAATACGCGCCCTGGACGTCGGACATCGAACTGGCCTTCTACTCCGCCCTCGCCAACCTCAAGATCAACCATGACAAACTCGACTCGTCCGCGCGGAAAGTGCTCGGTCTCTACGAGCTCAACCACAAGGACTCGCCCGAACGCTCCTCCCGCATGCAGATCCACGCCTCCGCCCTGACTTCCGACGAGTACGTAAGTATCAGACCACGTCGCGGGGGCAGACGCCAGACTTATACCATCTTAAGCAGCCCGCAGGGCTTCTACCGCGCCGAAGGCCTGATTCGCAACTACAATACCGCGGAAGAGTTCCGGAATGTGAATAAAGCCGCACATATTGAGCGGGCCGGGAGGACAATCTGGGACGCGATTAACGATGGCACGATATACAGCTGTCCGAGCTTGCTGTGCTCCTTTTCGGCGATTTGCTACGCGGACTTGAAGAAGTATAGGTTCACTTACCATTTCGCCTACCCGTGCTTACACTCCGATCCTCAATGGCGACTGCTGGCTCCGGAAGGGAAAGAGGCAGTGGATGGTGTACGGAAGCTAGGGAAGAAGGAGACCGAAACCTTGGTCGAGACCGTGCAGACGTGGCGGTATAGCGTCGATACGAGGCAGCATGGCTTCTTCCTCGCCAAGCGGGTACGCAAGGAGGTGCTGGAGGCGCAGTGGAGACACGGTGGAGGTGGAGGTGAGATTGAGGAAGAAAAGGACGACGACGGGAACATGAACTTTGCGGCGCAGAAGAGGCGGAAGAGCAGGACGCAGAGTCTGGGCGAGCTGGGCTTTCTGTGGTCCGTCGCGTCGTTGTCGAGCTATGAGAACGGCTTCTTCAACAATTCCGAGGAGGAGGATCGATTTGTGTGCTTTGCGGATCCTTCTACATACCCTGGCAACCCAGGCTGGATGCTTCGCAATCTGCTCGTGCTGGTGCGGCAACGGTGGCACTTAGACAAACTGCAGGTCCTCTGTTACCGAGACACGCACGCACGCCGCGAGCACCCCACCAGTCTCGTACTAACCCTCCAATCTGCGACACCCGTGCACGCGACACAAATGGCACGGGGAACAACGCGCGACATACCCACCATGGACGCCTCCTCCGCTCTTCGACCTGGAGACGTCGACGCTTTCGGCGAGCTAATAGAGCACAAACCACAACCCTCGGACCCCGCCGACTCTCCACCAGCCGACTCTCCACCACCCAAGATTCCCGACCTCCCGAAAGTTACAGGCTGGGAGCGCGACGAGCGCAACAAACTCATATCCCGCACCGTCGACTTAGCAGCATACATGGACCCCACCAAGCTCGCCGACCAAGCCGTCGACCTCAACCTTAAGCTCATCAAATGGCGCATTTCCCCCTCCATTAACCTGGACACCATCAAACACACCTCTTGCCTCCTCCTCGGCGCCGGCACACTAGGCTCGTACGTCGCCCGCGGACTGATGGGTTGGGGCGTGCGCAAGATCACTTTCGTGGATAACGCGCGCGTGAGCTATAGCAATCCAGTCCGGCAACCGCTGTACGATTTCAAAGACTGCGAAGATGGTGGGGTGCGGAAGGCTGAACGCGCAGCGGATGTGTTGAATGAGATTTACCCTGGTATGAATGCTGATGGAGTGTGTTTGTCTGTGCCTATGGCTGGACACGCAATGGTGGATGAGGAGAAGACGAGGAAGGAGTTTGAGCGGCTGAGGGGGTTGATTGAGGGGCATGATGCTATATTCCTGCTCATGGATTCCAGGGAGAGCAGGTGGTTGCCGACTGTCATGGGTAAAGCGGCAGGGAAGATCGTGATTAATGCTGCCTTGGGGTTTGACACGTATGTGGTTATGAGGCACGGGTTGCGGAAGAGAAAGTCAGGGATGAAGAAGGAGGAAGGAAAGGAGGAGTCGGTGGTGAGTCACGCGGAAGGGGTGTCGGACGCGATGAGGGAGGCTGCCAGCGATGTGTTGGAGATGCGTCCGGCTCCGAGCCGAAACCGCGACAACGACAGCACCAACAATACCAGCACAAATACCGCAGCGCAAGGCAAAGCCGGGCAAGACGGAGCAGACGAAGGCGAAGAACTAGGCTGCTACTTCTGCTCCGACGTCGTCGCCCCAGCCGACAGCCAAAAGAACGCCACCCTCGACCAACAATGCACCGTTACGCGCCCCGGTGCCGCTCCCCTCGCCTCCTCTCTCGCCGTCGAACTCCTAGTCTCCATCACCCAGCATGCACTCGGCGCCTGCGCTCCTGCGCCCATCCCGCCAACCTCAGGCTCCGTAAACCAAATCCTCCCCCCCCCGCCCACGGACCCGAGCGTTCCAGGCGCGCACCCATTGGGCACTGTCCCGCACCAGCTGAGGGGGTACATGAGTACATGGCAGACTATCCAAGTCAAGGGATCGGCGTACGATTGCTGCGCGGCGTGCTCGCCGGCTATTCTGGAGGCTTATGAGAGTGGAGGGTGGGGTTTCGTGAAGAGGGCGCTAGCGGAGACGGGGTATGTGGAGGAGGTTAGTGGGTTGGCGGAGGTGCAGAGGAGGGGGGAGCAGGCGGAAGCCGAGATGGAGGAGTGGAGCGAGAGGGAGGAGGAGGGGGAGGGGGAGATGATTTGACGGGTGGAAGATGGATGGTGGAGGGTGGAGGTGTGCTGTTACGGGGGCGGCCTTCCTTTTCTATGATGGTCATGATGACGATGGGCGTGCGTATCAGCTTGATGCTAACCTACGCTACGAATGATGCCTGAGGTACGAAAAAGCGCTTTGCGTCGATTAGCGGGCCTTGTGCCTGTTCTGAGCTCATAACGTACATATGGCAAGAGGAAACGCTTTATGCTTCTTCTCACTTGCGAACCCCATTGACCCTGCAATAGCTGGTCTACCACCCGAATCGCTCACCGCGAAAGCTGCTGCTCGTACTCGTAACAACTCTCACAACGAACGGACTTCAGGATCCCCCCGGCTGAAGACTGCACCCAGCATGTGCGGACTTCCACGCCACCTTCCATCGTGGACAGCTAGGCTTGTACCGTAGTCTCCTACTGTCCGGCGTCAGCCGGGGGTTCGCTTCAGGTTCTCAAACGCCTCTTTCACGTACTGGAGGTCCACTCTCATTCACCGTCCATCCGTTCAACAGGTATCTCACGAACACGCACTACACCGTGAGACGATACATGGTAGAATTGGAATGGGATCGCCGCGTTCGGAGGTGGTGCAAGTATTAATGTAGTAGCCACTATCTCCTCTCAAACTCGAGGCTCCCGAGCATTGCACGACGCATGCCGCAAGCTGCGTCTGCTTCCGTCGGTTGGATCATAAATCCGCTGGGCCTCTCACTCCTCGAGCGAGAAATCGAACTCCTTGAACCCCTTCTTGAACGCCTCGGCGTCCGCCGTCTCCTCCGCCACCGTCTGCGCACAGTCCTTCCAGTGGGTCCGCTGCGCCAGCCCCATCAACTTCCCCAGCACACGTCTCCCGAACTGCAAATCGAAGCGGAAATCACCGTCGAGCGGCATCACCATCTCTTTGCGCAGTGCCTCCGACCAGATCATAACCTTGAAGAAGTTGCCTTCCTCGATCTCCTCGATCTCCTTGAAGCCCTTCACGAACTTGGGGTAGTTCAGGTTCTCCGCCTCCTTGTCGAACCCGGCTTCCACGAGGCCTCGCTGGACCATCTCAACCGGGACTGGCAGGAACTGCCAGTGGAAATGCACACCACTGTGCCTGCTGATCTCCCATGTTACTGCGCCGAGCTTCCCACGTCCGTCCTCGCCCTTGGTCTTCTCTACGAGCATTCTCTGCAGTGCGTCGCGGTACCGCTGCACCTCGGTGGCCGTCGCCTGTCTTGTTGCAGCGTCGGAGATCGCGGACATCGTCGGCTGGTGCTCGTACGGTATCATCAGGACGTGCCCGGGGAAGCCAAGGTCTGGGAAGGTCTGGCGGGTACTTAGCGGGCCTTTGGCGATGGTGAGATAGACTTCGGCGCCTATGGAGCCGATCATGTGCTTTTCGCATGAGGGATTAGAGAGGCAGAAGTAGCATTGATTGGGTGTTGGCGCTGGGTTGTTCCTCGATCGCTTTTGGCGACGCTGATCCGGCCGGTAGTGTTCGGTGCCGTTGCCGTTTGCGTACCGGAAGCTGTTGAAGTCTGACTCCTGCGATTCGAGCTTGCGCTTTTTGCCACCGGTGAGGGGCGAGGCCGTGCATCCGGGTGGCAGATGTTTGGATGCATCGACCGAGGGCTCCAGGGAGAAGGCATATATCCACTTTGCCTTCGCCGTATTTCCGTACGGCGCCAGGCTGATGAAGCGAGTAACGGACCGTGGCGAAGGACCGTTGTGGAAGAACGGCTCGCGCTCGTAGAAGGCCTCGGAGGCCGAGAAGTGGTACCGTGGCTTCAGTGATGTGCACAAATTCGCGATGCTGTCGACACTTGATGGTGGTGTTCCTGTGTATCGATTCTTCGTACCGTCCTGTATGTGAGCCGGCCAATCGCTGGTGACAACAATGTCGGCATTCGTCAGTCCTTTGCCTGCGGCTTGAGCGTCGTCGTTTGTATACTCTGCGGCGTATTGGCTCATCGACTGGTCTATGCTGGCAGAGTGCGCGCCACCGACGGCGACTATCCGGAAGCCGTCCGCTGTCTTCATCGACACCTTCCGCCCGAGGATGCTCAGGTTAGAACACAGCTCGCCCTGGCCTTTCTCCAGGAGGTCGACAACCTCATCCGGGAGTGGTTGTCGTCCGAGAGCAAAGTAAGTCGACAATGGTACGGTGATCTCGCCACGCAGAAGCTTCGCCAGCTCCTCCCTGTCAGCATCTGTCGCTGTGTCCGATTTGGCACAGAGATCGCCGGCGATGATGGCGAAGGCGAGGTTCTGCTTCGCGTGTAGGATGGCAAGCTTGGCGAACACATCAGAGAACTTGCCGTTGACGGCGCCGATGACCACACTATACCTCCAATTAGCTTGAGGCATACTGAAGTTTGGTGATAGGTGTTGGAAGGGAGTAGGCCCTGAAGGTTGGATGTTGATGTTGGAAGGAGGGTAACGAACATCTTGGAAGCCATGTTTATATATGCTGCCGCAAGCGCATGTGATTGCAAAATGTCATAAGAGCACTCAACTCATATCAAAGGCTCACTTGGATGAGCGGCCTTCTCTTTCCTCTAAGTCGCGAATGTATCCAGCGGCGATATACAAGTAGTTCGACTGCGGGAGTGAGGCCCAGGGAGGAGAGATCGTTGTAGGCTTCTAGCTTCCTGAGCAACAAAGGTTCTGTACAGGTGGCTTGTTCGATGTAATTTCTAGTGAGTTGCCTCACTTTGATGTTTCTCTGACTCGAGCGCTAGCGCAACAGGGCTAACGATCAAGGTTCGGCCCGCCTCCATATTCTCTTCCCGTACCATGACGATCTTCAGAAAATGTTCGCGATCTGTAGTTCGACGACTACACCACACTGCACTGTGGCTGGAGGATGTAAGATGGCTGGCTCCAAGATGAAGGCGGCAAAGCCTTCCAAGGTTGTGAAGCCGATGAAGAAGAGGAGACGAACGACGGCGACCACGAAGAACTTCCGCTTCCAGGGCTTCACCGAGCGCATCGCAAACCTCAAGATCGACCCAATCCGCCGCAGACGAGGAGTCGAGGGAGATGAGGAACTCGCAGAAGAGACGGCGACATATCTCGGGCGGTCGTTGTCAGAATGGCGCGATCTGAACCTCTCCACGACTTTCACCTTGTTCCTCAAGGATGTGGCGGCGTACTGCGACAGCCTGCCCATGGTCTTGCACAACCAGAACGCCATCATGGACTTGTTGGTCACATACATCGAGAAAGCGGATGCCTTGGC
>NAJQ01000004.1:134279-167101 GCA_005059865.1 Friedmanniomyces simplex
TCATCCAGTTCAGTTTCCGGTGGATGAATTGTTTGCTTATGCGGGAAGTGAGTGTCAGGAATACGATTAGAATGTGGGATACTTATCTCGTAAGCCGCCATCCTCCCCAATTCGCTACCCACATTCCATCTTTGCTGATCTGAGTTTTCTCACAGGCCGAAGACCAAGGTTTCTCCGCCTTCCACCTCTACGTCTGCGCCGCTTTCCTCGTCAAGTGGTCTGCGCAGCTCCTGCACATGGATTTCCAGGAGATCATGATGTTCCTGCAATCCTTACCCACCCGCGACTGGACGGAAAAGGATGTCGAGTTGTTGCTGAGCGAGGCTTTCATTTGGAAGAGTTTGTTCGCGGGGAGTCAGGCGCATGTGGTCAAGACGAGGGATGGGTTGGCGGAGATGCAATTATGATGAGATGGTACGAGGGTTGTAATGTTTGGTCACGAGACCTAATACACACCGTTAAAGATCCTGTCGCCACTGCTCACGCTCCTTCCACTCCCCGGCGACGGCTGCTACCTTGGTCGTCTTTTCCTCCTGCCGCAGCTCACACCACCTCTCCAGCGGCACGGGCAAGCACCGATCGGTCGCACTTGTCGTGTACATATGAGTAGCCGTGAAACCCACAAAACCGCACAGGCAAATGATATCCGAGCCTTAGTCTGTCTGTGGGCAGGAGCCGCGGGCAGTGAAGACGAGGGTGTAGGCCAGCTCGGAGCGAGATGTCCTGGACAATGGCAGGACCCGTGAACGTACTGTACAGTACATACAATGTCAACGACAGCTGAGTGGGCACACTCCCCTCCGTCTTCCTTCTCTCGTCGCCCCTGCCCGCCACATTTCTCCAATGGCTCCGCCAGGCGACCTCACGATCTTCTGAGCTGACAACATACCCAACACCCACGCGATCTGCGTGAAACAGTACTGGAGTGTACTGTAAGGCTCTGCGCCTACGTGTGCAACCCTATTCACTCCTCCTGCCGCTCCCTCCACGTCCCGAGCGGCACGGGCACATACCAGTCAAGGCGCTCCGAGGTCTTGACAATCAGCCCGAGCTTCCGCAGCTCGACACAGGCTTCATGGATCGGGGCCGGCTCCAGAAACAGCTTGACCGTAAGCACAGTCTCGGTCACATCACGGGCGCCATTCGTCTCGAATTGAGAGACCATCACTTTGTACACCGCCTTGGCCGTCTTGCTCACGTTGGCTAGTGGCCTCGCTAAATCGAGAACGCGACCCTGTGTTTGCCTGTCGGGGCGTGCGCGCTTGTTTGCTGGTTCTGCCGTCGCTGGACCTGCTGCTGGTCGTTTTGCCACGACGCCGCTTGCCGCCGCACGGTTGACGGCGAGTGCGTTCGCCGCAGGTTATTGCGGGGAGGCCACGACCTGCTGCATTCCACCCGGAGGGACCTGGGCCCGAGGCTGAGAATAGACCGATTCCGATGTGGGCCGGGAAGGAATAGGCTGCGCTGGATGTAGATACCATTCGAACAAGCCAAGCCCGAACACAACGACGGGCTGCCTGTCATCCGAGGGAGGATGTCTCCAGCGCATCAAGGCGCCGTCGGGGCCCCACATTTCCAGCATCCGGTATGGAGAGAGGTATGCCCAGTCTTTGGACGCCGGATCCGTGAGGCGCCAGTGAAGGAACGCCGCTTTCTGGTCAGCGGTCAACTGCGCGTGTGTTGTCGCATAGGGATCTTGCCCTCGCCAGGGAGTCGCTAACGGCTGCTCTGCTCCTGGAAGGTCGCGATGGTGCTTCATTGGTCGCACTGGGCTGAGCTCGAGCCGTCCCAAGCGCTCCTGGGAGGTTGTTGTTACGGAGATGTGCCTGGTACGCTGCGGCTTGTTTCAGCAGTCGCGTACGGACGAGCCCTGTGGTATGGTTCGGTGAAGGCTAACGGTTGCTCTGGCCCCCGAGCTCCAGCCGCTGTGCCGCCTGCCCCGGGAGCCCGCCCTATTCCATTTGTTCTTGTATTGCTCGGGAAAGAATTGCCACCTGCGTGGGACTGGGCCGTTACGCTGTGGAATTCGGGCCGTGCTGAAGTATTCCCGACCGCCGACGCCTGACTCGCTCCGTTGCTGCCTGACTGAGCACCAACCGGCTCATCCACCAAATTCACCAGCCCCTCCTTCGGCGGCGAGAACTGCCTCAACTGCACCCCCGCCTCCCCAAAAATCTTCGCCGTCTCAGCATCCATGTAATAACTGCGATTGAACACCACCTCCGCGATCCCCACTTGCACGATCTTTATCGAGCACGTTAGACAGGGACAGGTGTTACAATACAACACCGCGCCTCCACCCACTCTCTCCCTTCCAGCCTCCAGCAGAGCATTCTCCTCGGCGTGGAGACACAAGCAGGTGCTGAGACCCACGCCACTGCGTCCTCCGCCGTCATTACAGCGTGGGCATCCTCCGGCGTTGCAGTTGGTAATGTGTCGTGGAGTGCCGTTATAACCCGTTGCGATGACGCGGTTGGCACGCACGAGGACGCAGCCGACTTGGCGGCGCATGCAATTGCTTCGGCGGGCTGCTAGGGATGCGAGGGTCATGAAGTAGTGGTCCCAGGTCGGACGCAGGCGGCTTTCATCTGTCAGATTTAGGGCGTCCAGAGCGGAGTGGAGATTTCGGAGGGAGGTGGTGGAGTTGAGGAGGTTGATTTGCGCGCGGGAGGCTAGGGTGGCGAGGCCCCCGGTGGAGGGATTGTAGAGGTGGGCATCGTTAGCTTGCACGAACTGCTCGAGGGTTCGGGGAGTGGTGGAGGTGGAAGTGCATCGGGTCTTGAAGCGTTGCCATCGGGTGGAGAGCGGGGCGTCGATGTGGAGGAGGAGGAAGAAGGGGCGGTGACAGAGGGCTTCGACGGTTGCTTCATCGTGGATGGAGGTGGTGCAGCATCTCTGTTGCCAGTTTTGGGTGGCGAAGTCTACGAGGTCGTTGACGCTGGCGAAGGGCTGTCGTGGAGTGGTTGACGATTGGCCTTTGTGGACCAGCGGTTGGAGTGCCGAGGTCTCCACGGCCGGTGCAGAGTTTGGGACGAGGTCCAGTGGTTCGAATCCATGGCGTTCGATGAGGTAGTCTTGGACCGAGTGCTTGCCGGCACATATGCCTGGGAGAGTGTTTAGTTATGTTTGACTCGAGGGTGGCAGGGCTGCGATACTGCCACAGATGCCGATGAGCATACTGTCCTGACGCTCTGTGACCTGAGCTCGGTGGTTGCCGGCACGTTGCTCTCGTCTCGTCGCTGCCCCCCCAGTGCAGTTGTATTGTATTGTATTGTATTATATTGTATCGTATCGTGTGAAGTCGACCTTGACGCGTGTGGAAACGCGTCTGTGGGGCCAGTCCGGGTCATCTTCGGACGGTGTCGTGTGCCCCTCACTTGCACCTCCACCTCCACTTCCACTTCCACCTCCACCTGGACTCGACACATGAACCATTGTCTCAGCTGCCGTCTGCCGTTGCCATCAGCCGCTGCCTTGTGTCGTCGTTGTTCCGTCGTTCTGAAGTCGCTAACAATGCTCCTCTAGAACGTCCCATAGCAACAACATCGAACAACAAACAGCAACCATGGCGACTCACCCGCTCCAATACGCGCCCTGGACGTCGGACATCGAACTGGCCTTCTACTCCGCCCTCGCCCACCTCAAGATCAACCATGACAAACTGGACTCGTCCGCGCGGAAAGTGCTCGGCCTCTACGAGCTCAACCACAAGGACTCGCCCGAACGCTCCTCCCGCATGCAGATCCACGCCTCTGCCCTGACTTCCGACGAGTACGTAAGTATCAGACCACGTCGCGGGGGCAGACGCCAGACTTATACCATCTTAAGCAGCCCGCAGGGCTTCTACCGCGCCGAAGGCCTGATTCGCAACTACAATACCGCGGAAGAGTTCCGGAATGTGGATAAAGCCGCACATATTGAGCGGGCCGGGAGGACGATCTGGGACGCGATTAACGATGGCACCATATACAGCTGTCCGAGCTTGCTGTGCTCCTTTTCGGCGATCTGCTACGCGGACTTGAAGAAGTATAGGTTCACTTACCATTTCGCCTACCCCTGCTTACACTCCGATCCTCAATGGCGACTGCTGGCTCCGGAGGGAAAAGAGGCAGCGGATGGTGTACGGAAGCTAGGGAAGAAGGAGACGGAGACGTTGGTAGGGACCGTGCAGACGTGGCGGTATAGCGTCGATACGAGGCAGCATGGCTTCTTCCTCGCCAAGCGGGTACGCAAGGAGGTACTGGAAGCGCAGTGGAGAAAAGGTGGTGGTGGAGGTGAGATCGAGGAAGAAAAGGACGACGACGGGAACATGAACTTCGCGGCGCAGAAGAGGCGGAAGAGCAGGACGCAGAGTCTAGGCGAGCTGGGCTTTCTGTGGTCCGTCGCGTCGTTGTCGAGCTATGAGAACGGCTTCTTCAACAATTCCGAGGAGGAGGATTGATTTGTGTGCTTTGCGGATCCTTCCACATATCCCGGCAACCCAGGCTGGATGCTTCGCAATCTGCTCGTGCTGGTGCGACAACGGTGGCACCTAGATAAACTGCAGGTCCTCTGTTACCGAGACACGCACGCACGCCGCGAGCACCCCACCAGTCTCGTACTCACCCTCCAATCTGCGAAACCCGTGCACGGGACCCAAACAGCGCACGGAACAACCCACGACATACCCACCATAGACACCTCCTCCGCTCTTCGGCCTGGAGACGTCGACGCTTTCGGCGAGCTGATAGAGCACAAACCGCAACCGTCGGACCCCGCACCCGAACCACCAGCCGACTCTCCACCACCCAGGATTCCCGACCTCCCCAAGGTTACAGGCTGGGAGCGCGACGAGCGCAACAAACTCATTTCCCGCACCGTCGACTTAGCAGCATACATGGACCCCACCAAGCTCGCCGACCAAGCCGTCGACCTCAACCTCAAGCTCATCAAATGGCGCATCTCCCCCTCCATCAACCTGGACACCATCAAACACACCTCTTGCCTCCTCCTCGGCGCCGGCACACTAGGCTCGTACGTCGCCCGCGGACTGATGGGTTGGGGCGTGCGCAAGATCACGTTCGTAGACAATGCGCGCGTGAGCTATAGCAATCCCGTCCGGCAACCGCTGTACGATTTCAAAGACTGCGAAGATGGTGGGGTGCGGAAGGCTGAGCGCGCAGCGGATGTGTTGAATGAGATTTACCCTGGTATGAATGCTAATGGAGTGTGTTTGTCTGTGCCTATGGCTGGACACGCGATGGTGGATGAGGAGAAGACGAGGAAGGAGTTTGAGCGGCTGAAGGGGTTGATTGAGGGGCATGATGCTATATTCCTGCTCATGGATTCCAGAGAGAGCAGGTGGTTGCCGACTGTCATGGGTAAAGCGGCGGGGAAGATGGTGATTAATGCTGCCTTGGGGTTTGATACGTATGTGGTTATGAGGCACGGGTTGCAGAAGAGAAAGTCGGGGATGAAGAAGGAGGAGGGAAAGGAGGAGTCGGTGGTGAGTCACGCGGAAGGGGTGTCAGGGAGGCTGCCAGCGACGTGTTGGAGATGCGGCCGGCTCCGAGCCGCATCCGCAACAATGACAGCACCAAGGAGGCCACCGCGAGCACCGCAGCGAAGAGCGAGCAAGAAGGAGAAGGAGAGGAGCTAGGCTGCTACTTCTGCTCCGACGTCGTCGCTCCCGCCGACAGCCAAAAGAACGCCACCCTCGACCAACAGTGCACCGTTACTCGCCCCGGCGCCGCTCCTTTGGCCTCCTCTCTCGCCGTCGAGCTCCTAGTCTCCATCACCCAACACGCGCTCGGCGCCCGCGCTCCTGCGCCCACCCCACCAACCTCAGGCTCCGTGAACCAAATCCTCCCCGCCCCGCCCACGGACCCCAGCGTTCCCGGCGCGCACCCATTGGGCACTGTCCCGCACCAGCTGAGGGGGTATATGAGTACGTGGCAGACGATCCAAGTCAAGGGATCGGCGTACGATTGCTGTGCGGCGTGCTCGCCGGCTATTCTGGAGGCTTATGAGAGTGGAGGGTGGGGGTTTGTAAAGAGAGCGCTGGCGGAGACGGGGTATGTGGAGGAGGTTAGTGGGTTGGCGGAGGTGCAGAGGAGGGGGGAGCAGGCGGAAGCCGAGATGGAGGAGTGGAGTGAGGGGGAGGAAGAAGGGGAGGGCGAGATGATTTGAGGGGTGGAAGATGGATTGTGGAAGGTGGAGGGTGCGCTGTTATGGGGGCGGCCTTACTTTTCTATGATGGTTACGATGACGATGGACGTGCGTATCAGCTTCATGCTAACCTACGCTACGAACGATGCCTAAGGTACGAAGAAGCGCTTTGCGTCGATTAGCGGGCCTTATGCCTGTTCTAAGCTCATGACGTACATATGGCAAGAGGAAACGCTTTATGCTTCTTCTCACTTGCGAACCCCCTTGACCCTGCAACAGCTGGCCTATCACCCGAATCGCTCACCGCGAAAGCTGCTGCTCGTACTCGTAACAACCCTCACAACGAACGGACTCCAAGATCCCACCCGCTGAAGACTGCACCCAGCATGTGCGGACTTCCACGCCACCTTCCATCGTGGACAGCTGGGCTTGTACCGTAGTCTTCTACTGTCCGGCGTCAGCCGGGGGTTCGCTCCACGTTCTCAAACGCCTCTTTCACGTACTGGAGGTCCACTCTCATTCACCGTCCATCCGTTGAACAGGTATCTCACGAACACGCACTACACCGTGAGACGATACATGGTAGAATTGGAATGGGATCGCCGCGTTCGGAGATGGTGCAAGTATTAATGTAGTAGTCACTATCTCCTCTCAAATTCGAGGCTCCCGAGCATTGCACGACGCACGCCGCAAGCTGCGTCTGCTTCCGTCGGTTGGATCATAAGTCCGCTGGGCCTCTCACTCCTCGAACGAGAAATCGAACTCCTTGAACCCCTTCTTGAACGCCTCGACGTCCGCCGTCTCCTCCGCCACCGTCTGCGCACAGTCCTTCCAGTGGGTCCGCTGCGCCAGCCCCATCAACTTCCCCAGCACACGTCTCCCGAACTGCAAATCGAAGCGGAAATCACCGTCGAGCGGCATCACCATCTCTTTGCGGAGTGCCTCCGACCAGATCATAACCTTGAAGAAGTTGCCTTCCTCGATCTCCTGCATCTCCTTGAAGCCCTTCACGAACTTGGGGTAGTTCAGGTTCTCCGCCTCCTTGTCGAACCCGGCTTCCACGAGGCCTCGCTGGACCATGTCAACCGGGACCGGCAGGAACTGCCAGTGGAAATGCACGCCACTGTGCCTGCTGATCTCCCAAGTCACAGCGCCCAACTTCGCACGCCCGTCTTCGCCCTTGGTCTTCTCGACGAGCATTCTCTGCAGTGCGTCGCGGTACCGCTGCACCTCGGTGACCGTCGCCTGTCTTGTTGCAGCGTCGGAGATTGCGGACATCGTCGGCTGGTGCTCGTACGGTATCATCAGCACGTGTCCGGGGAAACCGAGTTCCGGGAAGGTCTGGTGGGTACTCAGCGGGCCTTTGGCGACGGTGAGATAGACTTCGGCGCCTATGGAGCCGATCATGTGCTTTTCGCATGAGGGATTGGAGAGGCAGAAGTAGCATTGATTCGGTATTGGCGGTGGGTTGTTCCTCGATCGCTTTTGGCGACGCTGATCCGGCCGGTAGTGGTCGGTGCCGTTGCCGTTTGCGTACCGGAAGCTGTTGAAGTCTGACTCCTGCGACTCGAGCTTGCGCTTTTTGCCACCGGTGAGGGGCGAGGCCGTGCATCCGGGTGGCAGGTGTTTTGATGCATCGACCGCGGGCTCCAGGGAGAAGGCATATATCCACTTTGCCTTCGCCGTGTTTCCGTACGGTGCCAGGCTGATGAAGCGAGTAACGGACCGTGGCGAAGGACCGTTATGGAAAAACGGCTCGCGCTCGTAGAAGGCCTCGGAGGCCGAGAAGTGGTACCGTGGCTTCAGTGATGTGCACAAATTCGCGATGCTGTCGACACTTGGTGGTGGTGTTCCTGTGTATCGGTTCTTCGTACCGTCCTGTACGTGAGCCGGCCAATCACTGGTGACAACAATGTCAGCATTCGTCAGTCCTTTGCCTGCGGCTTGAGCGTCGTCATTCGTATACTCTGCGGCGTATTGGCTCATCGACTGGTCTATGCTGGCGGAGTGCGCGCCACCGACGGCGACTATCCAGAAGCCGTCCGCTGTCTTCATCGACACCTTCCGCCCGAGGATGCTCAGGTTAGAACACAGCTCGCCGTGACCTTTCTCCAGGAGGTCGACAACCTCATCCGGGAGTGGTTGTCGTCCGAGAGCAAAGTACGTCGACAATGGTACGGTGATCTCGCCACGCAGAAGCTTCGCCAGCTCCTCCCTGTCAGCATCTGTCGCTATGTCCGATTTGGCACAGAGATCGCCGGCGATGATGGCGAAGGCGAAGTTCTGCTTCGCGTGTAGGGTGGCAAGCTTGGCGAACACATCAGAGAACTTGCCGTTGACGGCGCCGATGACCACACTATACATCCTGTTAGCTTGAGGCATACTGAAGTTTGGTGATAGGTGTTGGAAGGGAGTAGGCCCTGAAGGTTGGATGTTGATGTTGGAAGGAGGGTAACGAACATCTTGGAAGCCATGTTTATATATGCTGCCGCGAGCGCATGTGATTGCAAGATGTCATAAGAGCACTCAGCTCATATCAAAGGCTCACTTGGATGAGCGGCCTTCACTTTCCTCCAAGTCGCGAATGTATCCAGCGGCGATATACAAGTAGTTCGACTGCGGGAGTGAGGCCCAGGGAGGAAAGATCGTTGTAGGCTTCTAACTTCCTGAGCAACAAAGGTTCTGTTCAGGCGGCTTGTTCGATGTAAGTTTGTAGTGAGTTGCCTCACTTTGATGTTTCTCTGACTCGAGCGCTAGCGCCGCTGGGCTAATGATCAAGGTTCGGCCCGCCTCCATATTCTCTTCCCGTACCATGACGATCTTCAGAAAATGTTCGCGATCTGTAGTTCGACGACTACACCACACTGCACTGTGGCTGGAGGATGTAAGATGGCTGGCTCCAAGATGAAGGCGGCAAAGCCTTCCAAGGTTGTGAAGCCGATGAAGAAGAGGAGACGAACGACGGCGACCACGAAGAACTTCCGCTTCCAGGGCTTCACCGAGCGCATCGCAAACCTCAAGATCGACCCAATCCGCCGCAGACGAGGAGTCGAGGGAGATGAGGAACTCACAGAAGAGACGGCGACATATCTCGGGCGTTCGTTGTCAGAATGGCGCGATCTGAACCTCTCCACGACTTTCACCTTGTTCCTCAAGGATGTGGCGGCGTACTGCGACAGCCTGCCCATGGTCTTGCACAACCAGAACGCCATCATGGACTTGTTGGTCACATACATCGAGAAAGCGGATGCCTTGGCAATGGAACCCTTACTGAGCCTGCTTTCACACTTTGCGCATGATCTGGGCAAGCGCTTTGAGGAGAACCACTTCCATCGAGCTGTCTCTACGGTTGCGGCTGTCGCGGCGAAGCATCAGGATCCAGCTGTGGTCGAGTGGAGCTTTACGTGCTTGGCGTGGTTGTTCAAGTACCTCTCACGGTATCTAGCGAAAGACCTACGACCGCTATATGATCTCTTCGCGCCATACCTGGGCAGGGAGATGCAGAAGCCGTTTATCATCCGCTTTGCTGCCGAGTCCCTAAGCTTCCTCGTTAGAAAAGCTGCAGCTACCTACGAGCGTGATCCGGAGCCTTTGGATACCATCATCGACCGTCTACTACAGGATTGTGCCGAGACCGCAGGAGAGCAAGCGGCAGATCTACACCATCAAGGAGTCCTTACCCTGTTGACTGAGACTGTCAAAGGTGTTCAGCTCGGCATTCATTCTAGTGGCCCGCCCACGCTGAGAAGTCTTCTCAAGGCGTGCACCAAAGTGACTGGGGACGACCGAGTCGTGTCCACCGCCATCGTCACGGGTACCTTGACCAGCTTGCTACACCACACCAACGCGGACACCTTCCGGCCCATTCTCGATACCGTCATTGCCCACATCGATACGACACAGATACCTGATGAAGAGTGTCTACGCTTCGCCAGCACTCTGTTGTTCACCGTAATCTCGGTTAGGAAAGGAACGAGAGTTGCCGACTGGAAGCCCATCGTTACCTCCCTGAAAGCGGCATTCGCGGCGGCCGATCAGCTTCCTGAACTTCACGACACCACGGCAACTGGGCTATTGAGTGCACTGGCCGTGACACTGCAGGCTGCGAGTGTGGACGCTGTTTTGCCAGCTCTCATTCTCATGGAGACGATACGAAAAGGCAGGTGGTCAACGTACTTCTTGAGATTCTGCGATTTGTGTGCTAGGCTTGGTCCGGACAACTTCCGTCAACTCGTGTTGCCGCAACTCCGAAAATTCGCTTCGGAGCAGTGGCAGCGTCACGAAATCGAGATCTACTGCGTACTGCCACATCTTGCTCGCCATGTCGCGGAGATAAAGCTTAAGGTACCCTCAAACCGTCAGAGTGCGCTTCCGGAGCAGATTGCGAGTTTACACAGTGGTGCAGAGGGCTCGGAAAATGACATCGCGGAAGCGAATGCGTTGCTGGCAGCGGTGCCGTACCTGGAATTGAACGAAGAAACGCTGCAAAGCTTATGCTTGTCTCTGGAACAGGTCATCGATCGCGCGCTCGATGCTGACAATTCGGCGTCGGCGACTTACCGCAGCTTTGCATTGGGAACTTGTCTTGAGCGGCGCCTAGCACACCAGAAGACCTCGGCTGCCCCGGCTCGTTGGTGGCCACGACTGTGCACTCTCAGCACAGAATACTTCACGCACGCCGGCTTCTGGGCCAACGTGCTACGCTACCTCACTGTCTGTAACTCAGCGCCTCTCGAGACCTCGCATCTACCAGTCTTGGAGCAGTCCCTGGTTCGGGCGTTGGGACTGCCATCACACGACGCGCGAGAGCGCAGTCTTGAGATCATGGAAAAGCTGCACGAGCTGGCCGCCGGACCTGTACCAGATGCAGTCCGCACCGCTCTCGCCATTGAGACCACGCCGATCAGCCTGGCATCCAGCCGCGCCATTTCGATGAACATCCGGAAGCTCGCCACCGACTTTCAGCAGAGCGCTGAGGACGCGCTGTTACGCCGGGCGATACCGACTTACTGCTTCGGCGTACTGCACATGAAGCTTGCGCAAGCTTGGGATGATGCCATCAGCACCATCATCGACATCTGCAAAGACCCCCGTGCGGAAGAGGTCGTCATCAGTCTCGCTCAGGCCTGGCTTGAGGGCTTGCCTGATCCGGATGAAGGCGCACAGCATGCGCAGCCCCTCACGATTCTTTCAGAAGGCTTCCACGTAGTCTCAGACTTTGAATGCTCCAACCTTGGCAAGCTCTCCGCTATCAGCAAGCAAGTGTTCGATAAGCCTGAAAGTGGCTACCTTTCCTCGCGGCAGCAGCTTGATATGGACCAGAGAGGCAGTGCAGTCTTCTCACTCACATCTCGCAGCCAGGCTCTGCGGGTGTTGGACAAAGCGCCGCAGCTCGCGGAAAAGCGCTCCCGCATGCTGGTGCCTGTACTTTTGCGCTGGGCCGGTACTGCTGGAACAGACCCCCACGACAACGGTTCCCTCGGAGACCGCTGGGCTCGTAAAGATCAGAAAGCAATGCTGGCCATCTTTGCTCGATTCAACAATCCTAAGGTCCTCTACAAGTCGGCTGAAGTGTACGAAGCTCTACTGAACCTCTGTGCGAACGGTGATGCCGAGATCCAACGTTCTGCACTCGGAGCCGTCTTTGCCTGGAAGACTTCAGCAATCAATCGCTACGAGGAGCACTTGGTCAATATCCTGGACGAAGCGCGCTTCCGCGAGGAGGTTTCTGTCTTCTTGCAGGAAGGCGAGGATGATGAGACAATCAGGCCAGAAGACCACCTGATACTCATGCCTGTGCTGCTACGATTGTTGTACGGCAGGGCTGTTGCGGGCGGCAAGCACGAGCAGGGCTCTCGCCGTAAAGCGATCTTCGTGGCACTTGCACGATTTGGCCAGGATACTGTTGGCATGTTCGTCAATATCGCCACTGCCTCCGTCTCCAGAGCGCCACCGTCCGACGACGAGCTTGCCACATCCCTTTCCGAGCCTGGAGACTCGCTACGGCAACAACTTGGCATGCTCAACATGCTCAATGATATGCTGGATACTTTGGGGGCCGACCTGGAGCCGTATGCGTCGGATTTGCTTCACGCGGTGCTGGAAAGCACAGTCGCTGCCGCGAGGAAGCTCGATGACTCGAGCGTACCAGAAGACGCATCATTGCTCCGGTCTATCCGCCAGACGGGAGTGCAGTGTTTGGTCCTCATCTACAAGGATATGGACGTCACTCAGCTTGGCGGCCAAGCGGATGTGATTTTGCAGGAGATTGTCCGTCCCCGTTTGGCTAATTTTGCCGCCGAGAACATGCAGTCTGTCTCAGGTAAATCGTCCGCTGTATGAACGACTCGTAGGATTAACACTGACTACGTATCTTCACCAGGTATGCTACGATTGTTCGGTGCCTGGGCGGCCTCTTCGCATACTGCATTCTGTCTGAGTGACGGCAAAGACCAGAACGTGCTCGCTCGCATCACGGAGCTTCTAGGCGAACCGAACACGAAGGACGAGGTTCGCCTGTTCGTACTTCGAGACATTCTCGACAGGCTCCTCTCGCAAGACAACACGGACCCTGCTGTACTTGACGGCCATGTCACGAGCTTCGTGAGGAGCATTGGCCAGATCTTGAGCGGGACACCCTCGAAGGACGTACTCGATGCTGCCGTGCGGAGTCTCACGCAGCTGGCTGGCCGGATTGAAGACAGGACAGAAGCTCAGACACTCATACAGGTTTGCAGTGACCTTTTGATCAAGCCGAGCAGACTGGTGTCACCCGGCACAAAAAGTGGTCTGCTTACCACGCTGCTACCACTCCTTGATATCGCTGACACAACGCCGCATGATCCGGTGTTCGAGGCGATTTCCGGCTTGTTCTCACGGCTTCCTCGCCCAGAGAGTCGTAGGCTCCTATCGGATGTGCTGATCAAGATCTGTGGTAGTGAAGAGGGATTCTCTGAGGTTGCTGGCATATGCTCGCTGCTCAATGCCCAGAGCGAGCGGCTGGGCCAGCCGGATCACGAGCAACGTGAGCGTGGCTTCGCGCAAATCTCCGAGAGCTGGAAAGGCTTCAGTGCGCGACAATGGCTACCTACCTTGCACAACTGTCTATTTTACGTCGCAGACATTGATGATCTCGTGAATCGATCGAGCGCTGCTCAAGCGCTCAGGCTCTTCGTGAACGCAGCTGCGAACGATCCTGACGCACTGAAGCCGCTAATGAGTCAAGTTTTGATACCAGGCATCGAGCATGGCCTACGAACACCGACCGAGCTGGTGCGAGCAGAATATCTTGGCTTGCTTGGTCAAATTGTCGAGCAATTGCCCGAGTGGCAGGCCGTCAGCGACATGAAGGGATTCGTCTCCGGCACGGACGAAGAGGCCTCGTTCTTCCTCAACGCCCTGCACATTCAGCAGCACCGTCGTCTCCGCGCGCTCCGGAAGCTCAGCGAAGAAGCGCCGCACATCAATTCGAGCAATGTCACCCGGCTATTCTTACCTTTCCTCGAACACTTCATACTCGACCCGGCTGGAGGCGATGCAGGCAGAGCTTTGGCCGATCAGGCGGTAGCCACAGTCGGGTCTCTTGCGGGATCACTCAATTGGTCTGCCTTCCGGGCGACGTTCAAACGATACGTCGGCTACATCAGCACCAAGGAAACTCTGGAGAAGACCGTGCTAAGGCTGCTGGGTGCCTTCGTCGATGCGCTCACGGCCAAGCTGAGCCGCTCTACCGATAGTGTCAAGAACACCATTACCCCGAACCAGAGCGAGAATGTCAAGGTCGACTTCCTGCCTCCCATGCTGGACTACCTTCACCGCAAAGATGAATCGACCGTGGATCGACGAATGCCAGTTGCTGTGACAGTCGTCAAGCTCATGCTCCTTCTACCGGAGTTGGAGCTCTCGGAACGCCTCCCAGCTGTTCTGACGGATGTTGCGCAAGTGCTACGAAGCCGTAGCCAAGAAGCCCGCGATCAAACGCGGAAGACCCTTGCCGCCATACTGTCTCTTGTGGGACCGCAGTATCTGAGTTTCATACTGAAAGAGCTGCGTGGCGCCTTGCAACGAGGGTACCAGCTGCATGTGCTGTCATTTACCGTCCATTCGCTGCTCGTAAAGATTACGGAGACCTGTCGGCCTGGCGATCTGGACGACTGTCTGCCAGACCTAACATCGATAATCATGGACGATATCTTTGGCATCACTGGCCAGGAAAAGGACGCCGAAGAGTACAAGAGCGGCATGAAGGAGGTGAAGAGCAGTAAGAGCTTCGATACCATGGAGCTGTTGGCTCGGGTGACGCCGATTAAGAAGCTGGGCTTCCTTATGCAGCCATTGCGCGCTCTGCTCACCGAGAAGCTGGACTCGAAGTTGGCGAGGAAGGTCGACGATCTACTGACCCGTCTTCGCAAGGGCGTCGACCAGAATCCGGAAGCGGGCAGTCGGGATATGCTCACGTTCTGTCACGAGATTGTGCGGCAGGTGTACGCTGAGCAACATGCGTCTTCGGTCAGTGGCGTGAAGCTGGACTACAAAGTGCGCAAGTACCTCATTCAGATGGAGTCGGCCAATAAGTCGAAGAGTAAAGGCGCGACCACGTCGCAGCTGTTCAAGCTCAGCACTTTCGCACTCAACATGGTGCGCAAGGTTGTCCGTAAGCATGACGACTTGCTCACTCCTGGGAATGTGGCTGGATTCCTTCCAATGATCGGCGATGCCTTGGTCGAAGGGCAGGAAGAGGTCAAATTGGCTGCGATCAGATTGCTTGCCGCAATCATCAAGGTGCCGCTGACGGTGCTGGACAAGAACGCCCCGGTTTATGTCAAGGAAGCTGTTGCGCTCATCAAGGGAGCGCCGAGCATGACGAGCGACTCCGCGAAAGCTGCGCTGGAACTCGTCACCGCAGTCCTGAGGGAGAGACGATCCGTCACTGTCAAGGAAGCGGATGTCGTGCATGTGCTCAAAGCACTCAAACCCGACATCGATGAGCCCGACCGGCAAGGCGTCACGTACAAGTTTTTGCGGGCTGTTCTCGGACGCAAGATTGTGATTACGGAGGTCTACGAGATCATGGACGACATCGGCAAAGTCACGGTCACCAACCCCGATCGCAGTATTAGGGAGAGTGCACGCAGTGCGTACTTGCAGTTCATCCTGGAGTACCCGCAAGGAAAGGACAGGTGGAACAAGCAAACGGTGTTCCTGGTCGAGAACCTGCGGTACCAGCATGCTAGTGGCCGACAAAGCGTGATGGAGCTGGTCCATCAGCTGTTGATCAAGTTGTCGGACGAGGTCCTCGCACCACTAGCCTTCACCTTCTTTGTGTCGCTTGTGCCGGTGCAGATCGGCGACGCGGACTCGGCGTGCCGGCAAATGGCCGGGATACTCATCGCGAAGCTGTTCGAGCGTACGGAAGCGGAGCAGTTGAAGAGCTTCATGGCTCTGATCGAGAAGTGGTTGGCGAACGATAAGAAGCCGATGATCCAGATCGCTGCGCTGCAATGCTGGCAGACTTACCTCAAGACTGGTGACGTGCCCGGAAGTCAACGAGACAAGCTCAGGGACAAGGTCGCTGGCTTCTTCGCCGACGAGGACGTGCTGGTTGGTCCTCAGCTGCTTCAAGCACTCCTCGACACCTTCTCCGTCATGGTCGGAGTCGCTAGCGAGACAGCATTTGCCGGAGACTCCGCGACAATCTGGGAAAGTGTACGACAGTGCCTCACGTCAACGAACGTCGACGTGCAGAGCTCGGCTGCCAGCCTCATGGGAGCGTACTTCTCGCACCTCGCCAGCAGTAGCGCGCAGGACGGCAAAGGCCTAGCCGCACTCCCGATTGTAGGCTCCGGAGGGCTCAAGCTGGACGCTACCGGCATGCGGCATACTTGCCTCACGTGTCTGCAGTCGCTCATGGCAAGCTCGCGCCAAACGAACGAGTCTCTGACGGCGCAGACGGTACGCAACTTGGCGTTTCTGGGCCGCTGTTTCGCTGCGAATGGTATGCCTTGGCAAGAGAGCAATGGAAACAACGTGGTCGAATCCGAGGATGACGGAGACGAGGCGGAGGACGAGCAGCATGGCTCATCTGCTCTTGGCTACCTCCTCGGTCAGCTCTCCTACATTCTTCGGCAGGAGAATCTGCCTGTCCCGGCCCGCGTCGCAGCACTACAGTGTCAGGCCGCACTCGTGAACCAGCTGCAGAGCATCCCCAACCTGCAATCCCTCATCCGCCCGCTCTACGTCCTGACCGAGCCCTCCCTCACACAACCAGCGACGACGGCTCACAGAGACCTGATAGACAAGGCCCGAGAGCTCCTCGACTTGGTGCAGAAGAAAGTGGGGTCCAACGCCTACATCGCCGCTCTCGGCGAGGCGCGAAAAGGGGCGCAGACGAAGAGGGAGGAGCGGCGGCGGAAGAGGAAAGTGGAGGCGGTTAGTGCGCCGGAGAAGTGGGCGAAGGCTAAGAAGCGGAAGCATGAGGTGCAGAAGGCGGCGAAGAAGGCTGGGAATGCGGAGATGAGGGGGCGGAGGAGGGGGTGGTGAGGGTGGTATAACAGGCGTGGCGATGGCATTTGTGGAGTGGGGTTTGGCTGGCTGGGAGGATGTGCATGGCATACTACTCCGGCACTGGACTGGCATTCGTGGAAGTGAACAGCATCCGAGAGGCATTGAGCCTTCCTAAGCCGGCTATCGCACCATGTACCTGGTAGCAGAACATGTATCAAGCTTGGTAGGCAACGCCAGAGCACCCTGCGCAATTACATCGCACCAATGTCCGCGAGCAGTACCGGTGAGCGAAGGAGGCAGCCAAAGCGATAGGAGAGCCTTATGCCAGCCATACCATACTTCCTCATGTATCAGCGGTCAGCAGTCAGCGGTCAGGGGTTTCCGCATCTCGTTCCAACGGTCTCGTGCGTGTGTGTGTTGTTAAGTACCGGTATCCATTGCGCGAACCCGAGGGTTTTTGATGGCTGACGACAGGACACGTCGCGGAGGCGTGCAGGAGAGGTGGAGGTGTTGGCTGTTGAGGCCGTACTTGAGGCACGGATGCCCAAAGGGGGCTCCGCGAGAGAAGTCGTGGTATTTCCTCGCTGGCAGTGAGCGGTTTGTCGTGCGTGTTCGAAGACTCGCGCTCCGATGGATGTAGCATACATATGCATGTGGTATCATTGTCTTGGACGGGAAGACTCTCGGCCCGGGGTGTACCCAACCTGGGCCTCCATATCTTGTTCTCAATCTCTCGGTCTTTGAGTGTCGCGGAAGTGGGAGTCTCACTACTTTTGGTTATCAGGGTCCGAGTGACTCCGCCAATGAAGGCGGTTGGAAAACAACGTCACCCCTTCCACGACAGTAGAGGCATGCGAGGTGAATCCGGCCTCCTGTACACCCAGCAGACGCACCTGTGACATCTGCAGCCGCCGTCATGCCGTGTCACTCGAGCCATGCGCGGACGTTTGTTGCGTCTTGCCCTGCTGGCGACCCAGCGGACCTCCTTCTTGCTAGGGAGGTATGCTTCCCCTTCTGGCTGACAGCTCACTTGGATCACTTCACAAGCTCGCGACCGCAAGACGAGGGTCCCTTGTCTCTCGAGAGTGAGGGCTGCTTGGGGGATGTCTCGAATCGGGGCGTCCAGGATCGCTTGCAGGGTGCAGAAAGCGCTCGCTCCCTTGCAGTATCAAATTCTCTTCCCGCGCAGCGAACCCGCCCATACTCGCTCTCTGACCCACCAATACCGCATGAGCGGCACTTCAGCTCCTCATTACCAGCAATGCAGCTAACAATTAGCTTTACGGAGAGACCAATGGCGAACCTTCTCGTCCGTCTAGACTCTGCCATCCCCCCGGAAGATTCGGCGAGAGCTCCCTTAGCCATGCCCTCCCCCTAGGTCGCTTACGGGCTCGGCGGACTCTGGATCGCGGTTTGAGGTGATATCGCTCCTCTCATGCAGCTCTCGCTCTCAAGCTATTGACGCTCTGCATGGGATGTGGTGTGCTCGTCGTCGCCGAGGAGACAGGAAGAATGCTTGAGCACATATATAAGTCAGTTGCGGCTTGTGTACCCTTCATCCTCTGTTTGCTACACCTTTGCCACTTACTCCTCACTACTACTACTAGCCTCCCACACTTTTCCATTGCCGATCATGTCTACATCCTACTACCAATACCAACCTCAGCCCACCGGCTCTCTGCCGCTTAACGTGCCTAGGAAGGGAGCTCAACAGCCCTTCACTCCACGTCACGTACGCAACTCCTCTGCTTACAGCCAACTCTCGGCCTCGCCACCGGAACGACCGGAAAGCGTCTCAACGTCAGGCGCCGGCCTCTACTCGGCGGCTTCCAGCAGCTATGCCGGCAGCGAGTATGACGTCTCAACCAGCGGAGCGACGAGCGTCGATCTACTAGACTACATGAACGACCGGCTGTCGCAAGCCTACAACCCGATCCCGATGGATCACAGCCTAGCAAAGCAGGCGCAGGTGTAAGTCCAGCCGCACGAAACACAAAAAAGCCGAAAATTTGACAAAACCAACAGATCCGGCGAGCTCAACGCAAAGAACCGCGAACTCCTAGCTCTCCAAGCGCAAGCACGAGCCCGTCTGGCGAAAACCCGGACAAATTTCGCCGAAGGCATGAAAGCCGCCAAGGAGGTGCAGCGGGACCTGGAGTGGTCGCAGAAGAAAGTCAGGTACGCTCGTGCAGGCGAATTACCTTTTACCCCAGCAGGTTTGAGAGCGTTTTTGCTGAACCGTTGTCCGTCGTTCGCAGTGCCTTGAACGCTCGAGCAGCGCGCAAGTACCCGGAGCAATATCGCGCGGCGAGCGCTCGGTATCCGGCCCCGGTGGACTACGACTGATTGAATCCCACGAACTTCTGGATCAAGCTCTCAGCTCTGTAGATGTTCTATGTTGATTACTGGTGGTGGCAGCTTTACGCTCGTTCAGTTCTCCAGCGGGTTTTGTTTTCTACCTCTGGCGTTGGGCGCAGGAAGGGACGACGTCTGGATAAGCTCACCTCACGACTCGAGGCTAGATCTAGCCCTTGTGTACCTTGCATCGACACTCGCTGCTAGTTTGGCGCACGCTCCTCCCAAACCCGCTTTGCTTTCTTTATTAGTCCCGCAGGTCGTTTCTATCTGACTGCCGGCATGCAGCAAAGCGAGCTAGGCGCATGCAGACATTCGAGCGAATAGCGGGCGCAGCAGTCCAGTTCGTCCATCCAGTCGTGAGTAGTGGGAGCGGAAAGGCCGTTTGGGCTGACGTGTTTTGGTATGGTTGCACCGCCGCCGCCGCGCCCTTCCTCCTGCACACGTGTAACTCCGCCAGTCAGGATACGAGGCACGGGTTGGTGTGCTTGAGTCAGTTCGTGCGGCTTACCGGATGGGATGGGTCGTCCATGTTGTGCATCGTCTCGGTCTTTGCTATAGGCTGGGATTCCGGTGACGGGGATCTGTGCTTATAGTAGTGCGCCTGGAGGCTGCCGGTGACGGAGGCTCATGCGGTTGGTCAACCCTTCGAACGGCGGTGTTGATCTTCTCTTTCAGCCGTGTCAAATTGTCATGGAGTGTTCGAAGGGTCCAGCATCCTAGTAACTCCCGTCATTATGAACTGGGTTAGAGCCATGGAATGATGAATCTGAAGGCGGTACCGTTAGTCCTCTCGAAATGCCCGGAAGAGTCACAAGGAAGCTTGCAATGGAGCAAGATTGGGCCGTCGCATCATGGTTGAGCCGTCGCATCATGGCACATCGAAAAGAACTCGAGCGTATCGGGAGAGAATGGAGACCATCTTCAACGTACTATACACAGCTTGCCAGCCAGCTCGCCGCCCACCCGACCCAGCAAACAGACAGACAAGCTCACCAGCCCAGCCCAACCACAAAAACGTACATACCCCCCGCGCGCAGCTCCCACGTTTCCGCACGACCTACAAGCCCCTCCGCCTAAGCCCCAACTCCTCCTGCTGCAGTAGCCGCGCCATCCGCTCATCTTCCGTCTCCGGTGGACTGAGCTCCCGACTCGCGCGATCAGCCGAGACATCGTGGTCGACCCTCGCCTTCTTCGCGCTCGCTGCCGGTGAGGAGAGGCTCGTCCGTTTCCGCTTCTGTGAGCTGGGCTCCGTGATACCGTTCATCAACGGCTGGCGCTTCGTTTGCTCGGGCGACTGTGAGAGGGGGGCAGGCGGCTGGTAGAGTGGTAGCGCGGTGGCGTCGCTCTTTGTTGTTGAGGACGCGGTGAAGCCGTTTGCGGATTCCGGTCTTGCTGTGACCGAGTGAGCGATGCCGTTGGCGAAACCGTTGGTCTCAGTCGTCTGCACGGTGGGCAGTCCGTGGTACGTCACGGGGTCGTTGGCAGTCAGCGCTTCACGGAGACGATCGTCGACTGATCTTTCTAGGTCGTGTGTCGCTCCATTGGGTTCGAAGTGGATGAACGACACGCCGCTGTCTACGCTGTCGGTGGCCTTGGCCGTCACCCCATTCGTCCTGGACACAGCGCCGTTGCGACGATGAGGGCTCGAGCTCTGCTGTCCGTGTAGGCGCTCGTACGATAGTGCATTGAGCTGCCGGTCGATGAAGTCGCCGTCATCCGCCTGGCCGTTCATATCCAAGACCTCACTCGCGATCTGCTCAAGTGACGGGTACTCGGATGCGTAAGAGTTCTGTTGCTCTGATTCCGGGTAGGGATAGCTGTGATGGGTGTACGCTCCATCGTCCGTAGGCTCGGGGTAGGAGAAGAGGCTCGGGTCGATCTCGGGTTGCTGCTCGTCCTCGGGAGGATGATGTACAATCTGAGGCGGCTGTTGTCGACTCGCAGGTTGAACAGACGGTGCATTGTTCGCTGTTCTCTGCGGCATCAGTACACCAGCTGTGCCACCTTGTTGCGGTGTCGCTTGGCCTGCGCCGTCATGGCTGGCCCGCTTGACTGCATGTGGACTGCCGTCACCCTCGGACGTGCGGTTCTTCGTCACCGAGCCCCGTGGAACAGGCGACTCGGCAGCTTTGATGGGGTCCACATTGCCGTTCTCGTCGTGTACGCATCTCCGCTGCGAACACAGTCAGCACACAAGCTTCACACCGCTCAGCCATCTCACGCTCACCTTCGATCTTCTACACTCAAAGCAGGCTTTGCTCCGACCACGCTTCTGTGGCTCACCGAAGATGGGAACGCCGTTCATCGTCATCGGGATATTCGCGGATATGTACGCATTAGTGCCAGGCTGCGGCCCGTAATCGTTGGTCTGCGTGTTGCCGTTGCCGTTTCCGTTCACTCCAGGTGTGTCTTCCAGATGGTACCCGTTCGTCTGCACATCATGTTGACCATCCGAGCCGTACCGGGGAGTGACGGTGATGTTGTCGTGCAATTCTGGCGCAAGCTGTGACTGGAATGATGTGACGACCGGCAGACCCGGCATAGCCTCTGGAGTTGCTTGCAGTACTGTGTCCTTGTGTTTGCATCGGATGCGCCGCTTGCGACACGTATCACAAGCGACGCGCTTCGGGCCTAGGACACTGGTCTTTGGTGTGCTGAAATGCTGACCGGATAGCGATGCCATCACCAACGCGGCCGGTGATGCATAGGATGGAGTCTCCTGATGCGGTAGATGTGCAGATTGATGATCTTCCGATGAATGCGACGTGGTGGTTGATGGTGGCGCGGGCGAGTGGGTGGGCGCGCCGTTCGCCGCCGGGGTGGCGGAAGTAGCGACGGCGGCATGCTTGGACATGACACGCTCACTCTGTCTGTCAGGCGCGATTCTCCATGCGTCGATGGCCGCTTTGCGCTCCAGCTCCTTCATCGCGCGCGCGGACAATTTCTTGGCCGGGCCTTCCTCCTTGATGAGGTCGAGCGCAAAGTCGGGGTGCGCCCAAGCGGGAGGATCCTCGCTCCCGCGCTTCCACGCGACCCACAACGCGAAAGTCTTGGCCATCTCCAGCGGCTCGCCATACCCTTTCGGGATCGACGCATTCACGCGCTTCTTCTGGTCCTCCGAGATGCCTTCCACGCGACCCAGCACTGTCATGACGGTGCGCCAGATATAATTCACCAAGTCCGGAAGACCGTCGAGCTCTGCTTGTGCATAGTATCGATCGTTGCGAGCACCCGGCCGACAGTCATTCGCCGCAATCTCGCCGTCGAAGTCCTGCCAGATCGGCACTTCACGGTCGAACTTCTTGCCAGCATTGAACTGTTCGCTAATCTCTGGGGGCAACGGATCCAGCGACAGGTACTGGATCACAGTATACCACATGATCCGCTGAAAGAAGGGATACCGGAACTTCATCGGCGTGTGATTGGCCTTCTCAATATCAACCACCCTGAACTGGTTCCTGTACGACATTCTCGTGAGGAAGTTGCCTCCGATCACAAGACTGGTCTCAGGCGTCCAGACGGCGTGTATCCAGCCCGACGGTATCAGCATCGTATCACCTTCGCGGAGATCGACGCGATAGCACTCGTTGGTGATGCTGGGCAAGAAAGTGTAGTTCTGCTGAGGGCTCTCGTTCCACTCTTCGTACGCTTTGAGATGCTTCGGCTTCGGCGGGATGAAGAAGAACGTCTTCTTGCCCTTCAAGATGTGGTAGTAGACGCTGCTCCCGCCAAAGTCGATGTGGAAGTCGGTGTAGCTGTCGGCCACCGACATCAGGCAGTAGTATTGCACCTTTGGCCACTTGCCCTTCTCCTTCTCCTCTTGCGGCCACACCGAATCTTGCAGGTCGATGTCGCGTACGACCTTCGGACGGCGCAACAAGCGGCCTAGCTTGCTTTGCGACACTTCGAGACTGATGACGTTGCGGATGGGCTTGTCGTCACCCGTCTGTTCGTAGTAGTCGGCCCATCTACCCAGGTTCATCTTCGCACCTGAGTTCTGCGTCTTCACGTCGATCACGTCGAGTGGCGTGTCGGCGCCCACGAGGTTGCAGACGTGGCGGACAGTGAGGCCCTGCGGCATGATCATGTCAAGCCGGTCCTGCCCATCGTCCATCACCGTATCGTACTCGAACTCGTTTGGCCGAAGACCTTCCATGCTCGCATCCTCCGACGAGGCCGCCATGACCACGTCTTCGTCATCAGGTGCCGTCTGCCGCTTCTCGTTCCACGGCCGCGGATTCCATTCTGCAGGTATACATATCGGTTCCACGAACATCCCGCTCTTCTCGAGGAAGTCGCGCGTAACCAACTCCGGTCGCATGCGTGGGAAGGTTTCCGGGTCGAACGTGAAAGTCCCGTCTTTGATTGGCTGGATGTAGTGATGCTCCGCGCTGTCTTCGCTCATCTTGAGCACACCCTTCTGCAGCTCTGCGTAGTCTACCGATGCATGAGCGCGTGTGCTCTTTCGCACGTACGTCGTCTTGCCTGTTTTTGGCTCACAAGCCGCGCAGAAGTACTTGTCGACATCCTTGATCTCCAGGGCCTTCTGGAAGCCCGCGCAGTCGATATGGAACCACTTCTTGCAACCATTGCAGGAGATCCACTCATCCATTACGCTGTTAGCAATAGCACTTTCGCGAGAGATTGAGCAGCCGGCGCACACAGTGTCAGCGGTCACATGCGCTTGTCGCTTCGCTCCTTTTACCGGCGCCCCCCCTTTGATGAGCATAGGCACTTCTCGCGGGACAGATTGCGGCCTGGCATTCACGGCCTTGTTCTCTCGTGAGGCCAGTGGAGCATCGTTCATGCTCATGCGGCGCGGCGCAGTAGTCTCCACCACCGTTGCCTCGCTGGCCACTGGCGCCCCCGCCTTCTTCGCAGCCTTTGCTCCGTCCGGAGTCTTCTTGCGCGCCACTGCTCGTTTAGTTGCCACTTTCTCTGCAACGGTCTTCCTGCTACCAGCGGCTCTGGGTTTGCCCTTTGGCCAGCCGCGGCGGCTTTTCGTAGCGTCGGTATTCGCACTCGATATAGCATCCACACTATGTGTGCGCGACGTGTATTCATCGGGCGGCGTTTGCGTCTGCTGTGGTGCACGTTGTACCGCCTGCTTGTCCATTCGGGAGACGGCAGGCTCCGCATCGGCCATTAGAAGATCAACATCCTCGGCCGTGCCACTATATGACTCATCGACCGTCTGCTCGGGTGACGGTAGGGTCGGCCTAGACTGCTGGACTTGTTGCCGTTTGAATGGAGGTAGAAGCTGCGCATGCGCTGACATGTCATGAGTCCGAGTGTTACGAAGGGTTTCGTGAGGGAAGCTGTTCGCATGTGGACGTTGGGCGGCCGCGGTCGGGGCCTGCGGCGGGGACATGGCGTTGCCATTGGAGGGCCACCCTCCAGTCCTGAAGTTCAACAGCAACGCCGCTTCTTCCACTCGACTGTCGTATCCTCCTTGATGTGCCGTATGTGTCTCATAGCTCGTCGCGGGTCGTGAAGTGTATGTGCCGACCAGCGGCGAGGGGAGCAGCTCGGATCGAGAGCGCTTGTGTGGTGGTTCACTGGCACCATGGATAGATCTTGCCGGGTGGCCATGCGAATAGACGTGGTCTCGCTGATATGTGTCCGACCTATCCCTCGAGCCGTATATGGGACTCACTGCAAGCGCTGCCTCGGCAAGTGTATCGATGGAGGGGGTTCGATGATGTGTGGCCCTGTGACTCGGGCTCTGTGCTCGCGGTTTGGGTGTTGCTATGGTTGCTCGTTCGGGCTGCACGGCGTAGTGGGCATGGGTGAGTGCGGGATAGTCTGTCGCAGCTGGATCAGTATTGCGCGAAGTCCAACGTGCTTGAGCGGGGTCGCGGCGTACTGTAGTTGGGTTCTACGGGCCTCGCAGGCTTAACTCTCGGCGGTGACAGCGGCTCGACGTATGCTCGCGGTGGGGACGGCGATCGCTGTCGTTGCAGCGGAATGCCCGCAGGTCTCTTGAAGTGGTTGTTGTGCTCCATTCTCGCCTATCGGAGGTGGGCGGTCACGGCGGTAAAGGTGGTGCGCTCGGTGAAGCCAATATCGCAAGGCAGGACTTCTTCCTCCTGCTGGTATTGTTTTCAGAGCTCGGGGATTCACCTCGAGGTGTGCAATGTGTTTTCAGAGCGCAATAGCAGCAGTGGTCGGCCTCTTGTTCGCAGACTGGCAGTGGGGTATGTTGTGGAGTCCGGTGCGGTGCTGGGCGGCAGGGCAGGGCCGATCGGCGGATCTTCGTGCAGGCGACAGACGGTGGCAGACGGCGGAACAAAGTCTACAAGACTACAATCTTCAGCAGCCAAGATATACATGTACCTTCGCAGTATCACGTCCAATTCCAAGGGGAGAGAGAGAGAGACGTCGCTGTCAAGCATGCATTCCGTAGCCAACGTGCTCCCCCAGCCAGGTCCCGTCTCGGGTTGGAGGTATTTTGCCTGAGGCAGCTATCAGGCGGCGACAGTCAGGGTTCAAGATCCAATTGCGACGCCCGCCAACATCCTCACATCCTCTCCTCTCCACCGTGCTCCCCACCACCTGCTCCGATCGAACTTCATATCACCACATCACCCACCAGGCATGAGTAGGAATTCGGTCAAGCTCCCTTCGGAGGCCAACCGCGCGCTTCTTGTGATTTTATCCGCACAGTATCGACCGATCCGGCTAGCATTACTGACCCACTTCCTCCAGGTCAAGGGCCTACCATACAACTGCTCCACGGAGGACCTGTACGTCAGCAGCATCGGCTTCTTCGCCTGCACCTGCTAATCCCTCCAGGTTCACCCTCTTCGCCAAATTCGGCGCAGTTCGGTACGCCCATCCCCGGTCACGCGACCCTCTTATCATCCCCCTGTACTAACAATCCAGCAGCCAGATCCGCCAGGGCATCGCCAGCAATACGAAAGGCACCGCGTTCGTAGTCTACGAAGATGTCATGGACGCCAAATCCGCTTGCGACAAGCTGAACGGTGCGCTCCACCACCACCACCTCCAACCCCAAGCCGACACCCACTAACTCTGCTACTACCACTGCAGGCTACAACTTCCAGAACCGCTACCTCGTCGTCCTCTACCACCAGCCCGAAAAGATGGCAAAAGCGCAAGCCGACCTCGCCGAGCGTGCCGAGAACTTAGAAAAGCTCAAGCGCGAGCACGGGATCGATTAGCGGGGCGCGAGAGACGCTGCTGAGGGCGGTGAGGGTCCGAGGCAGAACTCCGGCGCAGGCAATAAGGAGGAGAAGAAGGGCAGGAAAAATATCAGCAATGAGAAGGGTGGGTCCGTCAAGAGACAGGACTCCGGGTACAGCGCTTCGGCGTCCTTGAATGGCAGCGAGCCCAAGACGCGGGATTTTGCCCTGTATAGCCGGAAGGCGGATGCGAATGTGATCATGAGTGCGAAGAATACCCCACGGAAGGCGGCGGCGTCTGCTTCCGGTGCCACGGTGGCCATCAAGGCTGGCAAGGAGCAAGGGAGTTGTTGGAGGCGCATGAAGGTTACGGCGTTCTCGAAACTGGCTGGGAAGCCTTGATACAGCCATCACGCAAGTGCTGCAAGTTCGATGGCATTACTAAGTAATCCGAGGGCCCTCGGGTCGCTCGAACATGACTTGCCTATACAAGACCGTGGTACTCCTGGAGCACGCCTCTTCCACATGCTGAAGTATGCCTTAGCTTCGGCGGTCCAGGCAGCAAGGCGTTGAAGATGTGAGTGCATCGGGCACGTGCTGGCTGGTCGCATAATGAAGCCGGGGCTCATTGAGTATGTGTGTCTGTCGAAGATCGTGGACATGTAGATGACGGTGTCGCGCCCATCAGCAATACAGTATCTTGTCTGCCATGCCTTTCACCGAGAGGACGTCGTGGCGTCCAGCTCCCATGGTTGCCAAGGCCTGGCGAAGACGTTAGCGTGGTCGGGAGCGAGACGTGACTTCCTTGTTCGCAATGACACTCCTCCTTGGTATCCCACAAAGCCAAGGGTACGCATTCCTCATGGCCTGCCGTCTACTTGATACGCCAAGGCAACCTGTGCTGGGCGATGCGCGATAGCATGCTGGAGATGGCGATCATCAACCCCTCTTTGTCAGGACGACAGGATAACGCGCCCGAGGTGAGGGAGCAGTAGTCGCCATGCAGGTAAGGAAGTTGCATCTCACTACTGCAATTCGCCTTCCGTTCATCTTGTCTTCTGCTTCTCGTCCTGTTCCTCAGTCACTACCCTTCGATCACTGAAAAATCACCACCCCCCTTCTCGCCACGATGAAGATCAGCAAAATCTACACCTACCCCATCAAGGGCATACGCGCAACAGAGCTGGACTCCGTAGTAGTCACTAAACATGGCTTCCCCTACGACCGCCGGTACATGCTCCTGCAGGTCCTGGAAGACAGCAGCTACAAGAACATGGCGGTCGCGCATTACCCGGCGATGACGCTGTACTTCCCGACCCTCAATCTCCCGGAAGACGGCGACGTGCTCAAGGGGAGCTTCACCGTGACGTACAAGCCGCCGGTGGGAGGGGAGGAGGAAGGGGAGGAGAGAAGAATAGATATCCCGTTGAAGCCCAAGACAGACGACCTCGAGGAGGTCGAGGTGACCATGCATCGGAGTCCCACGAAAGCGTACAAGATGCCCCAGCAATACACCGACTGGTTCTCCTCCACCTTCGGCTTCCCCTGCATCCTCGTCTACCTCGGCAGCGACATGCGCAAAGTCCTCATGAGCACCAACGGCAACAAACAACCGGCCTCAGCAGCAGCGCCCAGCACCTGGCTCTCCTCCCTCTCCAGCAAAGCCACCCAGCTCGTCACGGGCGCCGATCCAAGCGAACAGGACAGCCGCATCACCTTCGCAGACTGCGCCCCCTACCTCGTCGTCTCCGCCAAATCCATGGACGACGTGCACGCCCGCTTGCCCGCCGGCGAGGACTACGACATCACCAAGTTCCGCCCCAACCTCATCGTCACCGGCGCGGAAAGAACCTGGGAAGAGGATTTCTGGGGCGAGCTCACGATCGACGGCAAGACGAAAATCGAGTGCGAGCATAATTGCGCGCGGTGCAAGTCGTTGAATATCGACTATGCGACGGGGAAACCGGGGACGGGGGAGGCGGGAAGTATGCTGAAGAAATTGGCGAGTAATCGGCGCGTGGATCCGGGGATGAAGTGGAGTCCCGTGTTTGGGCGGTATTCTTTCCTACACCCTGGGAGTGAGGGGAATGAGATCAAAGTGGGCGATGAGGTGGTCGTGAGTAAGCGGAACGATGAGCGCACGAAGTTCGGTTCGTATCAACACCCTACGCGCTGCTGCAATCGTGCATTGCTAAAGCTAACAACCTCCCAGACTGGGAAGGCCTGCACACCTTGAAGTGAATTGAAACTTCGCCACTCACCGGCCCCCCCTCAACTCTTACCACCCTCGCACGTAATCCTCCTCATCCGACTCCGCCCTTGCCCGATACTTCCCCGCCGCCGACCTCCGCCTCGGCAGCACCCACACCTCCTCCACCTCCCTCAACAGCGCCGCCGCGGACCCCAGATCCTTGACCAACGGCTCCACCAGCCGCCGATCCTTCCGCACCGACCCCATCAACTCCTCGATCCCCCGCAGCGTCACCTCGAGCTTCTTCATCGTATACCGGAACACCTCGGGACTCAACTCCGCCGGCGGCCCCGCTTTCCCCCCCTCCCCCTCCATCATCCGATCCACCACGCACGGCTGGTCACACCTCTTCATCCCCCCCAGCGCGGCCAACAACCGCTCCACCACGCTCTTGTACGTCACGACGTCGCCCGCGGGCTGCGGCTGCTGGTACGCCGTCTTCTCCCTCACCCCCTGGTCCACGCCATCCCACTCCGCTTTCATGCCCCACAGCGCCTCGATGGCTTTGGGGGAGGCCCAGAGCGAGATGGACGCGACTTCCTTCTCGAAGTGCTCTCTGATGCCCCGGCAGTGTTTGGTGGCGTACTCGAGCGCTTGGCAGAGCGTCTCGGCCGCTTGGGCGAAGGGCAGGGGCTCGCGGGAGTAGTCGGCGGCGCGGCGTTTTGAATCTTGCGTTGCGAAGGGAGGGCCGTAGTCTGGAGTGCTGCTGCTGTTGAACGCTGAAGAGCGTGGCAGGGGCTCGTCGCCGAGTTCCTCGAATCTGCTGGATAGGGGTGATGTGTAGCCGTACATGTTGCGCTGCCAGGGGTTCGCCGCGGCTGGCACGTAGACGTCTTCGATCGAAGGGCCTGCTGTGCGCCGGCGTGTCAGGCCGCGCAGCTGTTGAGAGCGGGCCAGGTCTTTGCGGTTGCGGTACGCAAGGCTTGAGCCAGGCATCCCGAACATGTCGGGTGGAGGCAGATCGGGCGTGCCGGTATGAAGGGAGTGTTGAAATTGGGCAACGCGTTGCAAAGAGCCTTAAGTGCGGCGGATAGCAAGCAGTGGGTATCAGCTTGCTGGCGATAGCGGTGGAGTATTGCGAGTCGTAAAGGGTGTACGCTTTGCCGAGGATGTTTGCGAGGTGTCACACATGTCGCACGCTTTTGCTGTCCAAGCTGCGGCTTCCCGGCCTCGAGCGTGTCAATGCGGTAGCGAATCCGCTGCATGTTTGTCGAGTACAGCGTCCGTCAGCTGCAGGTTGCCCTGCAGTGTCGCTTGCTCCCAACTCTCGTGCTTCTGCCCCGCTCGTCTCCACGTTGACGCCAGGTGCTCTTTTCCCAGCGTTCGTGTCTACCGTCTCCAGCATCATGCAGACCCATCTCCTCTTCATCCTTCACCTCCCTCCCCTGCTACCCCAACCTCCCCTCTTCCTCAAGCCCAGCAAGAGTAGGATTACTACACCGTCCCCGACAACCCGACGCATACCGCCCCACGTCCCGCTGATAGCACTGGCTCTGACCCCTCTCGGCCGCTTCTGCGCTGTCTGTCTCGCAGTCACGTAGAATCAGCTTCATGGCGCAATTTCATTCGCGACCCGTCGAGGTAGGTTCTGATCTTTCCTGGGGAGGGGGTGGGGTTATTGTTTCATCTGCTACGTACGCTTAGTCCATTGTTGTATCTGAGCGCGAAGGTCTACCCATTCGCGTCTCACCTTGGGGCCGCTGTTCTCCTCGTTTGAGATTGAGGTGCCGTCCGGCGTATCGGACTGTGCATTATTATGGCCGTTCTGCGCCGCTTTCCCCGGATCTGCTGGGCCCTCGCCACGATCATCTTCATCCTCACCATCGTCGCTCTCACTCTCATACCTAGTGTCCGCCGGCGCCGGCGGATCCTTTGGCGGCGCAGCCCCTTTGACCGTCTCCTTCATCCGACCTTGCGCCTCCACTCGCCGCATATACCGGTTGTTGCTCAACTGCGGCCCCGCATGCCAGATCCCCTCTTGCCGCGGATTCTGACTCAACAGCGTGAAAGCTGCTTGCCGGATACTAGGGTTCCGGCACCGTGAGATAGCCATCCAGAGCGGATCCGTGACCCAGAGCGAGAAAGACAGGTACGGCGCTCCCGTCGCGCCACCACTGAGAGAAGGGAGTGGTGGGCAGGAGAACGTGGCGAGCACTTCGCGAGAGAGATCGACGATGGCTTTGAATTCCGCCTCGTACGGATCGTAAGCCACAGGCCCCGCGCTCTGGTCGACGGAGGCGAGCATGGTCCCGACGAGATGATTGGCTTTGAGCACCATGGCGCGCTTGAAGTCCATATTCGTCATGAACTCCCTGTTTTCACCCAGGAAAGCCGTGAAGGCTTGCTCCCACGCCTGGAACCAAGGGGCGTAGCGGAGATACTTCTCCGTCATTGTGACGGCGATCTGATCGCTGGGGGCTGTGGGTTGGAAGCCCTGCATGAATCGCATGATGCTGTTCAGCGCAGTGTGCAGCGTATTATGCGCGTGGTCTAGACTGAAGATGAAGTCCACGGGCGGTAAAGGAGTGATGCGATCGGACGTGTCGGTTCCGGGTCGCTTGCCTTTGTCCAGGAGGGCCGTGGCTTGGATGTCGAGACGCTCTACGAGCGGGCGCATCTGCTCGACGTCGTCGTCTTCCGCTGAGTTCGAGCCGGTCTTGTTGCGAGATACTGCGCTGGCTTGTAATAGGCGCCTGCCCTGTAGTGCGTGATTCACCGCGCTATCGCATCGGCCCTGCATCGCCTCGAAGCAGGTGAACAGTACACACGTCGTGAGCGCCAGCCTATTGTCGGGAGCCTTTCGAGTATTCCTCGTCTTAGCACCAGTGAGAGAAGAGATCGCTTTGTTGCACTGATTGAGCGCAAAGTCCATCGCCTGCGCCTTCCTCTTCTCGTTGGCGAACGCTCGCTGCATGATCGCTTCGTGTAATGCGCCGATGGCCGTGATAGCATGTAAGATTGCAGGTTCGTGATATGACGTCTGAATCACCATGCGCTGCCAGAATGTGCTATCAAAAAAGCCTGCCATCTGCGGCGCGGTGAAGTTGACAAAGAAATTCAGGCTGTGCCGTTCCCGCCAATTTCGTCGCCACGTCATATCTGGTCTGCAGGCGCTCAGAGCCATCGACTCTGGCGTCGGGAATGCTGCGTTCTCATCCTCATCGTCGCGCTGAAAGTTGAGGTTCCAGTCGCTGGACATTGCTCGCTTACACGCCGGATTGCGTGGATCACAGGGTATACTCTTGACGCTGAAAGACCGTCAGCCAGGCCTGATTAAAATGCTGTCCGCATACTGATACGTACAGACATGGAATACAGCCCGTCTGCATCTTCCTCTTGCGTGCAAGCCTCTGCGTACTCCCGTTCTCAGGCAATACCTGCCCGAAACAGCCATACTGCTCACCCACGATTCCAAACGGACTTGTCGACGTCGCGGTTGACGCCAAGTCACCCAGCAAAGCCTCAAAGTCCGCATCACTGCTCTCCAACCAGGAGGCATCCAGTCCCTGGTCCCCAACGTCCAGCCAGCTGTTGTCGATGATGCCCTGGTCGATCCAGTCCTTCCCGATGACCCAGTGCGCCCCACACGCGTCTTCCTCCTGCCCGAGTGACTGTCTCGCTCGTTTGGGTGCTCGTGGGCCAGGTGAGGGTGTTCGCGACACATCCACCACTGCGCTCCACATCCCCTCATATCTGCTACTGTTGTCTCGCTCCATGATGGGCGCTGTTGCTATCATTGTCGCCGCTTCACATGCTCAATCCTATCGTCGATATCCCTATGTTCCGGTCACTCAGCGGTAACGCCGGAGGATTCGAGGACGGTCGAGGAGCCGGCGAGAAGGTATACATGGAGTAGTTGGATAAGCGAGCTGGGGCTGAGAAGGAGGAATAGAGGTGCATACAGCCTTACCCTTACCTCCGCCCCTCTCGAGCGTCATGCCTCTTGATGTGACTCGGGCCCAAGGAGGACGTTGGACAGCGAGTGCGGGAAGCATGAGGATGAGGGGTACCAGTCAACACCTTCCTCCACCAACCGCGCGACAAGGCCTGCTTCCTGGGCGGTGGTGCTGGGTCAGCAACGCGTGGATCGTACACCGGAAATGGCAGACCGCTGCTGAGCTGACTGGCGTGCCTGATTAAGCAGGCGGTTGGCGGCCACTTCCCGTCGGCACACTCGGAGCCCGCTTAGACTTGCCCCGCCCCGAGAGCCGATTGTCAGAAACGGATTGGAACATGGATAACGGCCCGTCAAGGTCAAGCACTCGACTCGACGCGACTCTCTGCACGCGGTGTCGCTGGCAGGGTAGCGATGCTTCGTCGTGGACATGGGCTGATCAACACCTCCAAGCCTTGCCCGGCAGCACTGCTATACCGACGGCATACCATCCCCGGGCTACGACTGGGACTACGACTGTACA